>OZ014482.1:3100083-3235034 GCA_963965965.1 Trididemnum nubilum
CGAAGGATTGCTGGTTCTGGGCCGTTATTGCATCTAACTGTGCATTTCAGCATGTCTAGAAAAAACCTTTTGCCTTTGCTTTCGTAATCGCTCAAAGATAAGCTGTTTCCTAGTTGTGAAGTTTTGGTTTGATTGATGACTAGCAAACATTAAACCCTGCCTAGTTCACCGGCACATAGTGGGTACGTTTTGATTGTTTTGTTGAAAAAAAAAAAATTTAGATTAGTACTTCTCATGCATCACGTTATACATGTTAACCATTTAATCACATACCTGCAATCCCAGATCAGCTATTAATGGTTTGATCTGATATATCTTACTGTGTACGACAGATTTAGCCTTCAATTACAGAAAAACTTAAAAGAATAATTGCTATATTTAACAACCATAAACTGAGTTTTTTCTTTATCTCGCCAAATCGGTGAGTCACCTTAATATGTCCAAATAATTTTCTTATTTGTGTAGAGTTATGTCGTATCATAAATCAGCCAGAATTATTCAAAAAAATGTTTATGCATGGACTGATAATCTACTTGGCAAAAGTCTCTCCTTGCAAGAACCCACAAGGAGATATGTGCCAAAGGTTGACTGCATAACTGATTTTGTGCGTATGCCCTTAAAAAAACACATACTTGGACGTTACTACTTTTTGCTGGAGAGTACCAAGTCAAAGAAAGATAGATTTTCAATCGTATGCAAAAAGCTTACTGGTCTTAGGGCAAAACTGAACTTTCCCCTCTTAACAGAAAAAGATGCAATATATCGTTTAATTTGTCTAATCACGCAATATGAAAAATATCAGCGCAGACCTACCAGCAAATTTGAAGCAGAGATGTCAAAGATATTTAGCATTGCAAATTCGGATGAAGAGTGGCTGTGCGAGGAGGCCAAGAAGCTTTATCAAAATCAAGTTAAATTTAATAGTAGTATTGGATATATCACAAATAAAAAGGCTCCCTTAAGCACCATTGGCCCTTCAAAAAGAAAAATTCTGAAGGAACCTTTTAATGAAAGCTATGAACCTTCAACAACAATGATAGTGGAAGCTCCAGAATATGACAGCAGTGATGGGTTAAGTTCAGCAAATTTAGCAAACATAAAAGACGAGCCACCTAAAAGATATAGATGACAAATGACTAAAAAAGCTGTCGAGTTAGTAACCAGTCCTAGACGTTTCTTACAACAAAAACATCCAGTATTTTCTCAAAAAATCAGTGATGGAACAGCAGCTCCCAGACAGTCTGCAATACAGAAAGGAGTCATCAGAAAGAGTTTGTAGCAAGAGAGGTCTTCAAAACTGACAACGAAATGCCCTGTTAGGCGTAACTTGCCATAAAGCCAACAGTAATTCAACTGCAACCTTATGTTATTTTTCGGCAAATTTGCAACCTGAAGATTGATAAAAAAAAATTATAACATTAAAATTTTAAGCAACAAGCACTCTAAGTTGTCATAAAAGTACTAAACTGTTTAGTTTCCAGAAGCAAAAAATTTTAACATCTTTATAGCATATACTGTTATCACCAATATCAATCAAATCATGTTTGCTGCCCCCTAGTGGCAAAATTCTGTAAAAATAACCATTGCATTCGATTCGTCGTTATCGAAAATGTAGGATTAGACACTAATTTTACACAAATCAACCAAAAATAGAGCATTTTGAATTTCTGCCACTAGAGGGAGTATTGTGCAATTAGAGTACTTAGTTGCTTGTATCTCTTGACCCCATTGGTCGATTTTGACCAAATTTTTTTTAAAGTCTGTGTAAGAGTAAGGGTCATCCTCCAAAAAGGGTATTAAGCATGTTGTTTGAGCCAGTAAAGCACTGCAAACAAAAAAGCACAAAATTGGGGGTAGGTGGGGACCGAAAATCACGTTTGTGGGGAAACTTTTTTCAAAATTTTTAAAAATCATTCTTGCATTCTTGCTGCATAATAAAAAGTTCATCCACTGGCACTTTTGCTTTTTCTAAATTCTAAAAAAAAATTTTAAGGAATACCCCTACTGGGCAGTCTTGTTGAATTTCAATCGGGCACCCATTGTAAACTTGATTAAACACTGTTTAAACAGAAGTTTTTTTGTAGTCATTGAAAATTTAAATTAATGTGTTTGCTATGTTTTATACTTGTACCTACTGTATATGACAATGACAGAGTCCGATTTTCATCACAATACAAATTGTTTAGAATGATCTACTACCAACTGTAAAAGTTTTTCAATAAGATTTGAGAAGCACCCGCGACAACAAGAAGTAACCAACCGTGGTGTTTTGGCACTAAAAGCGGTGGAGCTGTATCTAAAGTTGAAAAACGTCAAGTCGTTGCATTACAGCTCAGATGCATGCTTGGATTATAGAGATGAGTTCAAAAATATTATTTTGGAAAGTGGTTAGAGAATGAGGTATTTTGCAATATTCTTTCACTAGCCCTTTCACTGCCGGGCTAGTAAAATCGCCGATATCGTAAAGTGCCGGAATGTCAGGAAAAATGACGTTTATAAAAATGTTTCTGAAATCATTTCATTTGCTATAAAAGTGATGGAAACTGCCAAATCGTAACTTTTTGGTGAACATAAGTTTCAGGGGCCGTTCTAAGAGGGGGTATGCTGGGTGGAGGACTTTTTCGAAACTGATCTACCGTTTTGTTTTTTTTGCAAATTTGCAGATCTGAAAGCGCAATAAAATTCGTTGATCTTATTTTGTATTATCAACTAATTTTATTGCGCTTTCAGAACTGCAAATTTTATTACCAGCCTGTTGGTCGAGCGGTAACACGTTCGTCTCTGGAGCGGTAGGTCCGAGGTTCAAATCTCGGGCTGGTCAAATCAAACACAGTGTTGCCCATAGGCGCAATGACGCGGAGGTGGGCCCCCCGCAAACTCGTTACACGCTTCGGCGTAATACAGCGAGTATAATGAAAGATTTGATTTGATATTTTGTATTATTTCTGGCTGCAACAAGGGTCGATTTATGAGGGAGGTTAACGCTTATACTCCCCATTATACCATTTATACCAGCTAAACGAAATTGCAAAAGCCAAGGATTTCAGTTTTGTTGTTGTTAAACGTTTTCAGGTTTTAGTGACATTTTAGTGACGCGCAGGACATTCTGTTAGAGATTTTGCATTATAGCGAAGAAAAAGTTTACTCGCGCACGGCACGTAGGTCCTTGCAATGCTACTGTCGAGTCCGGCAGCAAAGGGGCAACATGTTGGTTTTTGTTCAATAACTTTTCAAATAAGCTTGTTGAATTCATTGCTTGAATTAAAAAAAGAATATTGTATACTACTTGTCGTGCCTATTTTTTTCACAAACTACATTCATCACTACATGCGTGTAGCAGCGTAGCTACAGTAACGTACTGTGTCCAGCACTGCTGACTACTGCATTTTGTTTCACTTCTTTTGTTTTAATGAGTCTGTTTTATTTTTTAAATACATTTTGTTTTTGTAGTATTTTTTACATTTAAAACATTTTGTTTTCTAAGTTGGAGAATTTTAGCCATTTTGCATTTTGGTTTGTTACCGCAACACCGCGGTACCGTAATGTTTTTACGCAACGTTTGCAGTGTGGAATTAAAATACCAATGTACAATTATTAGAGTAGATGTTAAAGATAAACCTGAAAAATACCGTGAGCTTTGTTAGTTGGAGGTCTCGATGCAAACGTTGATTGTGGCAGAGCGTAGACAGGGGGGCATCGGGCCATGGTCTTTTTTGGGTCCAGACTCCTGAGGCGTACTGTTATTGCATTTTGTAACCCAGAGAATTCACTTCATAAATTCTTCTCATCTGAAGTCAGGCGGAGACCAAAAAAACATTTTCATACTTATTTCGTAGTTATTTGATTCGCATTTAGTTTAGGCGAAGTCCGAAAAAACAGGTCTTCTCCCTATTCTCGTAGTTGCTGTAATTCGAATTTAGGCGAAGATAAAAAGAAAAGTTTCCCTATTTTCGTTCGAATTTAGGCGATGACCAAAAATAAAAAAGTTCCTCACTGTATCCAGTAGATTTTCATTCTTTGCTCCCACGTTTCGAAAATCCTGCCAACGCTGCTAATTATTGCCCGTCTATTTTGTACTTTCTCTGGCTCAAAAATGTGAGTGATTGTTTTTTAAATGATTTTGCATGCTGCCCGAAAATCTCTTTAAGCGATCCAGCACTATGAAAAATGATTTAATCACCGCCATGTGTTGAGTAATTTGTATCTTAAGCAGATCACAGGTCGGAGTATGGAAGAGGGAAGCGACCCAGCATGTAGGCAATACGAAGTATGTGATACGTGTAAATTTGAGTTGAAGTAGAATGTTCTAATGTTCTGTTCTTTAATGTTCACGAATTTCAGCATCTTTAATTGTTAAACTTTTTTGAAGAATAAAAAGACAAATTTATTCATGCTTGATTAAATATTGTGTTTTAGTATAGATGATGATTCTTGAAATATACCTAGTCTAGTATTCAGATACATCAACAATGGCATTTTAGTAAAGGGTGAGAAATCTTGATTGATTGCTTACAAATGCATTCTATACTGGCCCGTGTTCTAAAATATTTTTTATGCTGGGGTTGGCGTTGCTCAAAATTTTCATTTTCAGCAGAAATGAGCTTTGTGTCTTACAAAATTCTCAAAAACTTTAAAATAATAAATAAATGTAACATCAATTTAAGAAAATTTTAAAATGCATATACTGTAGTTCCATTTTTTACTAGTTCAACTTTAAGCGGTTGCAAGAAATTAAAATTTTAACACTATAAGTACGCTACAGCGTACAACTACAAAGGAGTGTTGAAGATAAATCAGCAATATGCTCGGACGCTTACGATTTCCCTCATTGTTTACGCTGTCCTTGGGTATCTTTGTACAAATCCAGTCAATTATAGGACAACAGGCTGTAATTTCATTCATACCCGTCGTTTTTTTTTTTTTTTTTCCTTATAGCATAGCATCAGGCTGAGCGATTTTTGAACGAAAATTTTAATCGTTTTTACGATTTTTGACTCTTAAAAAATGATATAGCTTTCCTGCTTGACGTCCACCAATAAAAGCGTATGATGCTCCCACCATACGTGATACTGTAATAGGCAGGTGGTACCTTGACTTTAAATCGCCGTCTCCTAATCAAAACAGTACTTAATTACAATCTTAAGGTAGGCTGTAAAATATGAGCACTAACCTTAATGACATGGAGTCAAGTAGACTGAAAATTACTGAGTTGCTGATCGTAATTTTCGGTTATTCTGCTTGTGTGAAATATCGAAAAATCCGGAGGTTTTGACGCGCGTTCGGAATATTGATTTTTTTGCAAAGCAAATCTTCTCGGCTGGTTTTAAAGTAATTAGAATAAACAATAAAACTAATTTCCTGTATTTTTACGATAGCAATTTTATTCAGTGCAAGAATTGCAAACCTTAGGGTCATTTTATTACATGACAGTCAAAATTTTGTAACTCACTCTCTCAGATATTCTTTATCTTTGGGTATGAGAAAACCATTCAAATTTGATGCAGAATGAAAATAATCAAAATTCATCGAGCAGTTTATAAGTTGTCGTCGTTATAATTTTGCCACATGAGGGCGCTGTTCGGAGCTTAATTGATTCAAAAAATTTTGAGTTTCCGATTTCATTTTCGATTATCTCGAAAGGGCAAAAAACTTTTATTCTCCAACCAATGCTAAAATGTCCAGGATAAGAAGTTGATTAATGTGTGTGACTTTGGTAAATGTTTTTTGTTGCATATTTCTGTAATTGCCTTGAAAACATCATGCACATTTTTTGCAATCATTTTTTCATTCAACGCATTTTATCGTAATTATTGATTTAGCATGTTACTGTAAAACTATTGATGGATTGCAGCTACGTCATAGCTTTTTCCCGCCAAAACGCCATTACAAAGCATTGGACGTTACCGTAAATCAACGTATAATTCCTTCCGTGGGCATATTTAAAGAATTTGATTGTTAAGTAACACTTTTGTAGATACCTTGGCTTTAATTGGTAATTACCTGGAGCGATTTAAGCAGCTTACATAGCTCAGCGGATCTGAAAAGTTACGCTTTTTGTAAATTCTCATCATCCATTGCCCGCTATTGTCCACTTTGACCGGTTTTTAGCTTTGGTTCAAATCGCAAATTCATCCATATCCTAAAATACGTAAAATTCTATGTCACAGCAGTAACACATGGCCGATTAATGTTTAGTTTAAGCACTATTTATAAATAATATTTAACATCACCAGCTCAAGTTGAAATAAATGCAAATTAAGACTCGATTAAAGTTACACAGTTACACTGAGGCCAGTTAAATCATTAGTTTAAAGTTTAAATGACATATCTACGAAATAATTCAATGAAAACAACTGCTAATGCATTTTAACTCCTAGCAACCAATAATCATAGCGATAAGCCGCTAATGACTACAAGAAATACAAAAAATCACCAAGATCCTGCAAAATAGACTTCTAAAATAACAAAAGTTTAAAAATGCGCTAAACTGTTCCATTATAGCGCCATCAATAGTAAGCCACGAATTTGATTACCAAAACTAGCTACCACCATCCATACTAACATGATTCTGATGGGTTACTCAACAGCAAGCCGGATTTACGTCACTGAAAAAAGCAAACAAAACCGAATTCTTACCAATTAAAATCTTTTTCAGTTTTTACAGGCATTTGCCTAGCATTTAACTTTAACGTTACAAAGAATCAACTCTTTTATAGCCTGAAAATACGCTCCATATCTTCGCTGTCAGTATCTTTTTTTTTTTTGCTTCACCTAATATATTGGTCTGCTTGCATTATGAAAATGGTACCGGTGGTTTTAAATGTTGGTATGGTTTAAAAATATTCAACATCATTGAGTACTTCTAAGCAAGAGTGATAAAGAACGTTTATTAAATTAATGTCGCAATTGCAAAGTTGATTAAGCTTTCATAGAAACACAATATGAAAGTTTAAAATAAAAAAGATACTAGCCACAAATAGATTAAAGAGGCATTCTGCCATTAATGGTAGTATTAGCGCAACAACTTGCACATTATTTTATTATAATAATGCCTGTCTCGTGGATGCCGGTAAGCTTCTTGGTTGTTCATATACTTTTGCTGTTTACGTTGATTTCTTTTTACGTTTAACCTAATCTATATTTTGAATTAGACTCTTAAACACTGTCATCACCCAGTTTAAACGGTATGTTATTTACCAGCGCAAACAAATTGTCAGCCACATCATCAGGCATGAAGGACAGTCAGCAAGAATTACGTATTTTCGAGTAATAATGGTTTAATAAACATATTGTAAGACCCATATACGCAACCACGCAAATGCATTATCTGTGCATAAACCTTCTAGTCCACAATCTAGACTAAGGGTCGCATTGTAAGTGCAAACTTAAAGCAAAACCATCTGACTTGAGCGAATACCGTAAATGCTAATGAAGAGTTATTATATTAAAAACTGAAAGTTTTCAAAGCAGGATTTAAGGAACTCTCGTCCCACGTTTACAACTTTCTAATCTTGCTTTCCAAATTTTTATTACCGGTACGCTTTTAAATTTTCGCTCAGGTCGGAGTTTTGTTAAAGTCTGCTTTTGTGATACGATAAATCATTAGTTTCTAGATGGCAGATCCAAGTTTTTGACATTTAAAAACGTCCAACTGCAAAATAATTTCTACCACATATCCAGAATTGTTTGCCCAAGCAATACAATGCAATAAAATATACTACAGCACTCGCTATACGCAGCATTATAAACGCAAGGTCTGGTGAATGGTATTATTCAAAAATCTTCACAACAGTCCCAAAAATGCAGGGTATAGAATATGCGCATGTGGACATGTTTGGCATTCTTCACTCGGCCGCAGGGCACAGTCATTTCATTGTGGAGACTAACCAAACTTTACGATGGTCATCGACGAGCATTAAGAAGAAGAATATTGCTCTGCGTTGTCTTAGCTCTGAAACAAAAAATGCATTTCGCTAAAAACGTAATACACGCAATTACACATTTCTTATTTTAAGAAGATTGCACAATCAATGGTAAAGAGAAATGCAGTCTATCTTGTGACAGAGGCAGTGATCTTATCGAAACAATTGAAGGGTAAATACGAACTGCTTTTGCCTGCACAAATCTGTTTTTTTTTCGCAAAATATAAACCGCTTCCATTAGTCCGTACGTAGGTCGCACAACCCAAAGGCTTCAGAAATGCATTAAGCAGCATGTTTCAAAAGCAATACGGCAAAGAACCACTCCTACTCAGGAGCAGAGAATTCAACGATCCCGACCGACAAGAACACAGCCAAATAGAAAATGCAAAGCAAAAAGTAAGACTCAATTCGAACCAAAAAGCGATTCAGCCATTGGCTAAGGTTTGTTGAAATCCAATCAGTGCGCACGCAACTATTCTAATTCGCGGTTTAAAATCCTAACCACACCTCGTTCTCAATTTCACTTAAGCCTGTTGGAAGCGGTTTATATTTCATGGAAAAAAATAGATTTGTGCAGGCAAAAGCATTTCGTATTTACCCTTTGACTGTTTCGATAAGATCAGAGCCTGCCGTCACTAGGTAGAAAGCATTTCACATTTCTCAGAACTTTTATGCAATCCATGAAAATAAACAGAGCTATTTAGTTGGTAACAAGATTTAGTAAACTATTTTTAGGGTTCAGTCAATTACTATCATTGTAAGCGTAAGAAATGCACTTAAGTTACGAAAAAAGTTTTAATTATCTTTGAAAACTTTAGAAACGCTAAACTTTTGTGTGTTGGCATCTTCAAAACTCGAGTTTAGGATAGGGTCGTCTTCTTCATCAGATTTAATTCCCAACGACAACTCGATACAGTTATTTTCTTTGACAGTATTTAAATTCGACCTCCCGATAGGTGAACTCTAAACTATTTACTTGAACAGGATTCAAAATTATTGAAAGCAATTCAATGAGTGTTTAACCTATCTTAAACAATTAATTGTTAATCTAAACTTTATGAAACATACTAGAGTTTCTTTTGATTCACAATGCAATTATCAACCCTAACAGTGCAGCACAGAGTTGACTTAAAACTTTGCCCAACATATCCCAATTAAATATTTATTTCAAAACATTTTTCAATGCTCTTGTGATATAAGAACCAGTAAATTTTGAGTTGAGGCTGGCTGTTTTTTAATTTTTTGCCAATTTTTACCCTCATTTGTTCTTAAATTTTGAGAGCATCGATACCAATTACATAAAATTGTTGTACTTCCAATGCTCTGTATGCTTGAGCAAACGCTTTTTTTGCTGTTTTTCCAGCATCGTAAAATTGCAAAAGCGAAGAAGCAAGCATTTTTATTTGAATGAGCACCAAAAACATTCTAGTTGCCTGTGCAGTGCGCAGCATTACTAGATACTTTCAAAATTGGTGCAATTTTGCTTGTAAATGCCAGAAAATCACTCAAACTTGATCGTTTCGAATCAGTACAGAGTTTAGTTTTGTTTTTGATATGAAATTTATTCTTGTTTGGTTGTTCTTAACAGTGGCGTCGCTAGGGGGGAGCGGCCCGCCCTGAGTGTCACCATTTTGGGATGACACCATTTGGTCATTTTTTTTTTGTTTTGAGACCGAAAACCCACTGATTAGCTGGCAAAGAGCTTTTTTTGGTTTTCATCTATAGTTTGGCCGATAAAGAGTGCCACCACGAAATCCCGCCTCGGGTGCCACCATTCTTAGAGACGCTTCTGGTTCTTAATATTATTTTATGTTGTTCAGGCCGGCATTGTTCTTAAACCAAAAATGAGCCTCATGTTTGTATAAAATTGTTCATAGAAATAAAGTGTAATTGATTTATTTCCCCTCCCCCCCCCCAAAAAAAAAAAAAATCAACAACTTTCAAAATTACAAAAATATTTTAAAACATAAAAATTACATTCACCTTGTCATTAACTTTTTTGAAAAAACAACATGACTTTTAATTCTTTTTAACCCCAGTATAGGAATGTTCATTTCAGAATAATTATGTATTCTAGAATAATTATGTATTCTAGAATTCTCAGTCGGACAACCTAGAACTAGATGCACCGATTACATTGAGGATCTTGGATGGAATCGCTTAGGACTTCGCCCAAGCGAAATGATGGAGGTGATGGAAGACCGTGAGGTGTGGCGGCTCAATCTTGAGCTCTGCCCCCGCAACCCTCACAGAAAAGCGGGCAATGAAGGAAAAAGAAGATGAATAGTTTTGAATCATTTTTACAGAATCCAGAATTCCGAATCCTTAATCGAATCTTAAATCTAAAAAGTGGCCATCAATGCTGTTTTGATATCAATTCAGCACTTAACTACTCGACTACTGCAAAACAAAAAAAGTCCAACATTTAGCTTCATTTTCAATGAATGAATCATAACCAGTACAAGAATTACAGCACTATAAATCACATGATTATTGATTGGATATTCTCATTCTGCAATGGTTTCATCAGTTTCTCTGAATTTTTTGTTTTCATTTTAGCAGTCATTTCTTGTTGTTTTTAGGAAAAGGAAACAGGCCCGCAACCAGGTGGGGCTTAGCCCTGCTGGAGAAAATCATGCCATTGTAACATTCACATCAAAAGAACACTTTTCAACTCGGTCGACCGGCTTGGTTAAACAAATTTATTACTTGTAGTTTTTCTTCGCAACTAAACCGAATTCTAAAAACGGCACCGGTTCCAAATAGGAAGCGGTTTTGTAGGATTTGGTATTCTCAAATGAACATCCCTACCCCAGTAGCAAGTGACTTAATATATGTTTAGCAACAAACCAACGCAAGTAGAGAGTGATTGCTATTGCACTCATAAAACGTAATGGGATTTTGTAAAATCATATATACATAAGTACAATAGTTTATGGAAACTCTGATACATCAATACTTGTAGTTGTGTACAAAGTAGGGTAACTCTGGATTTGTACCATGTCTCTACTAATTACTACGTCTTAAACTCCACATTGACTACACAGAACAAATATAGTGGAGTAAATTTTGCCATACACAACAGAACAATACTAACTCATAAGAATATATAAATTTGATGTAAAACAAAAAGAAAAATATATATACCAGGACTATAGAAACAGGTCGTTGACCAATATTCTTCTCGACGCATAGCAGGACTTCAAACTCCAATCATGACATCTGATTAATGATTTCAGCAAAACAACATACTGCAAGACGAAATCTACAAAAAGTATTGGTTATTTATGATGAATTTGCTCATTTCAAATTAAAATATGCCAATGAAGCATATTCACTACTGAAATGCCACGATTGGCTAAAAGCTCAGCAGAGCCATATCAGACTGAGAGTGACTAATTTAATGGAAAATCAAAGAAAGTAAAAAAAAAAGAAATATTCTGCACTCTTTTTTATTTGCTGTTTTAAAGATTAAGATTAATACAGTACGTTTTAGGTTAAGATTTAAAGTTATTTTGAGTAAGCATCTGAATTGAATCAAAAGTAATAAAACACTACATCAAATTGTTTGGTGAAATGAATCAATTCTTTGTCATAGTAATACTGTAAATGCTTTTGGGATATCCTTGTTTGGGTGACAAAATAATAAGAAGCCGAGCCTTTTCAACAAACTCAACTTGTATTCTGTATACTATTTAAAATGATAAATATATAATGAAGAAAAATGCACTAGTATCTCCATGCCTGTTGTTAGATCAATTAGTAGCTTGATAACACTGCTGAATTGTTGATTAGTATTAGTTGAGTAGTTTGTCAACACAAAGTCCGCATTCATTATACAGTAAATGTTGCTTTTATCCATCACATAAATCCTACCTCTAATATTACCAGTAAGACAAAAATGAAAAGAATGCAATGAATACAAATTGTAATATGTTGTGTTGATGGAGAGTCTGCCAATCAGTCAAACCAAATCCTTTTGGAAAATAATTTGTGTATGTAAAATTGATTTTGCCTGAGTAGCCATGTTCAGTACGGTAGCGAAACTAAAAAATAACTATTGCAATTGTATTAAATTTCATTCACCAAGATGTCTTGGCCAGGAGACAGCAAAGGGACCGTTCAGTCTTCGAGTCAAGCTGCCACCTGCCCACCTGTCCACCACACACAGCAGAGGCTTCACACTGTCCCCTAAATTGCTGAACGCCTAGCAGGGAAGCTGTGAATACCAATTTCTCTAGTCTTTGGTTTGACCCGACTGGAAATCAAACCCGAGCGTATCGCTTTGGTAGCAGACGCTTTATTCATTCGACCACTAGCTTATCTTTCTCAAACAGTATTTGAACAAGATTTGAGGTAACACTTACGTATTATGTTCAGGGTGTCGAACCGAACCTGAACCCAAACCGTAAACCCGAATAAATTGTTTCATTTTGGTGAACCCGAACCGAACCTGAACCAGAAAAATTTTACTTCACTAAACCTGAACCAAACCTGAACCTTCAAAATTGTGCTCTAGTGAACCCAAACCGAACCTGAACCCCTAACAAAAGTAAGAATATATTTTTCCATATGCGGATGCCACTGGTACATGCACAATAAGAGCAGTGGTGATCATCAACAGAATCAGCAATTTCTACTTTTTTTTCTGGACGAAACGAGTAACGACAGTTAAATTTTAAGTTAATGAACCCGAACCAAACCTGAACCAGTAATATTTCACTTGAGTGAACCTGAACCAAACCTGAATTTCGAAAATGGTGCTCAAGTGAACCCGAACCAAACCTGAACCGCTAAATGATTTTGAGCAGGAGCTGAACCTGAACCGTTATTTGAAACGGTTCGACACCCTGATTATGTTTACTTAGTTTAGTTATATAAACAAGATGGCTACCCAGCCAATATTGATTTTAAATCAAATTATTTTCAAAAAAGATTTGGTTTTACATTACTGCTTGGCAGATTCTCCATCAAAACAACTTTTTACAATCTCAACTAATGTGTAAGAAGGCCATGCAAATGAAGAATTGGCAATACGTTTATTTTGATTATTTTAATTCTATATACCAAACGATGGTAAGCTACTCTAATGCTGGATAAGTACATCTGGAACATGAAACTCAAGCTGTTGGAAAGTAACTTTTATAGCTTACTCACTAGGCTAAACTGAAACTATTCAACTTGACCAAATCAGATGACCAAAGATTTTATCTTGCCCTTTAACTAAGCTGTAATAAACTTTTCTACAAAAGGTCTGTCAGTATTGTTTATAAACTGTTAAAGTTAAATACCGTAGCCTGCCTGGCTCACTTCTGACACTGACAGTGAGTGCTACAGCACTGTTGTAACATAGCTTGTAGGTTTGAGTTATACATTTACAGATTTACAGTACTAGCCTAATGAGTAACGCTAGGCTACTGTTCTTCTGTTGTTACCTACTGCTATGTGTAATAATTTAGTATGTAATACATCTAAACCAACTCTTAGCGTAACTTTTTTAACCTAAATCAACTCTACCTATATCAGTCACTCAGTCTGCTCTAGTCTATAGGCCTACTGCATTGCATACCGTAGCTTTTTCTAATGCTAGCTCCAGACAACAGTAGTAGGCCTACTGTACAGTGCTCAATGCAGTACTCTAGTTCTGTTCTAAGAATTGCCTTGAACTACTTCCCAAAGAAATTCAACTTACCGCCAACATCGCGTAAGCGACGTACCGTTACGCTTGAATGCGGCTCCCTGCGTGAGTTTTGCATGACTAGCTTCTCGTAAAGCTGGTTTCCGGAGTGGATTTGTTTTATCCTGTATCGATAAATAATTACGGTTTTGTTTATGGTATAGCGTGTAGTAGGCTTACTATGGCACGATAGGCATAGTATGGCAGTGTAGACTTAGTATGGCATATAGCATGCCACAGTGGATGCCGCAGCTTAGCACAGCATTGTAAGCATAGCGTGATACCGTAATAGGTTTAGCACGACATTCTTGTAGGTATAGCATGACACTCTAATAGGTTTAGCATGACACGCCTGTACGCGTAGCGTGACACTTATAAAGTAGGCTTGTTATGGCACAGTATAGTATAACACTAGGCGTATGGCATAGTTGACTTAATATAGACCAGTAGGCACTGGAGGTTAGTACGTCACAGTAGGGATAACATGAAACCCTAGTTTGGCAGAGTATGGAATATAATACACTTGTTATGGAACAGTGGGCATAGTATTAGTAAGGATAATATGCCACGTATGCGCTACAGGCTAGTACGATATTGTAGCTTGTAGGCATAGAATGGTATATAGTAGGCTTATTATGGCACAATAGGTATGTTATGCCATATTGTAGGCTAATTTTGGCACAATAGACATAGTATGCTGGTTACGGCACAGGAAGCATAGTATGCCACAGTAAGCACTGTAGCTTTGAAGGCATAGTATGGCATATCGTTGGCTTTTTATGGTACAGTAGGCACTGCATCTTAGTATGTCATAGTAGACGTAGTATGGCATTGTACACATAGTATAGCATGCTAGTATAGTATGGAATGTAGAGTAGTAGCCTTATGGCATAGTATACCACAGTAGGCGTAGTATGTCATAGGAGGCTTAGCATGGCATTTTAGACATAGTACGACATATTGTAGTCTTATTATGGCACTCTAGTAGGCATAGTATGTCACAGTAGGCACTGTGGTATAATTGGCTTTATATGGCACTGGAGGTTAGTATATCATAGTTGATACAGCAGGACACCTTATTAGGCAGAGTATGGCGTATAGGAGACTTGTTATGGAACAGCACGCATATTGTTAAAAACCATAGTAGGCGCTACAGGCTAGTATGACATTGTAGATATTGTAGGCTTATTATGGTACAATAGGTATAGTTATGCTATATTTTAGGATACTTATGGCACAATAGACATAGTATGCTGATTATGGCACAGTAAGCATAGTGAGCCTCAGTGCGCACTGTAGCTTTGTACGCATAGTATGGTGTATGATTGGTTTCATGCGAGTATAGTATGGCATGTACAGTAGTAGCCTTATGGCACATTAGGCATAGTATACCGCAGTAGGCGTAGTATGTCATAGGAGGCTTAGCATGGCATTTTAGACATAGTATGACATATTGTAGGCTTATTATGGCACTCTAGTAGGCATAGCATGTCACAGTAGGCTCTGTGGCATAGTTGGCTTAATATGACACAGTAGGCACTGGAGGTTAGTATATCATAGCAAACGTAGTATGGCATTGTACACATAGTATAGCATGCGAGTATAGTGTGTCATATACAGCAGTAGCCTTATGGTACATTAGGCATAGTATACCACAGTAGGCGTAGTATGTCATAAGAGGCTTAGCATGGCATTTTAGGCATAGTATGACATATTGTAGGCTTATTATGGCACTCTAGTAGGCATAGTATGTCACAGTAACCACTGTGGCATAATTGGCTTAATATGGCACAGTAGGCACTGGAGGTTGATATATCATAGCAAACGTAGTATGACATTGTAGACATAGTACTGTATAGCATGCGAGTATAGTGTGGCATATACAGTAGTAGCCTTATGGCACATTAGGCATAGTATACTACAGTAGGCGTAGTATGTCATAGGAGGCTTAGCATGGCATTTCAGGTATAGTATGACATATTGTAGGCTTATTATGGCACTCTAGTAGGCATAGCATGTCACGATAGGCTCTGTGGCATAATTGGCTTAATATGGCACTGTAGGCACTGGAGGTTAGTATACTTAGTTGGGATAGAAGAACACCTTATTAGGCAGAGTATGGCATATAGGAGGCTTGTTATGGAACAGTACGCATATTATTAAAAACCATAGTAGGCGCTACAGGCTAGTATGACATTGTAGATACCGTAGGCTTATTATGGTACAATGGGTATAGTTTTGCTATACAGTATTGTAGGCTAATTATGGCACAATAGACATAGTATGCTGATTATGGCACAGTAGGCATAGTGTGCCGCAGTGGGCACTGTAGCTTAGTAGGCATAGTACAACATCAGAATATGACATAGGCTATAGTTGGCTTATTATGACACAGTAGGCATAGTATCCCACAGTAGGCGCTACAGCTTAGTGTGTTATAGTAGGCGTAGTATGATATTGTAGACATAACAGGCCTATAGCATTCGAGTGTAGTATAGTTGGTAGCTTGGCCAAATGGGTAAAAGCGAATTGTTTACGACGACCTTGATTGAACGATCTGGGTTCAACCCGCACCCTGGTCACGCCGTTGCGTCCTTGGATAAGACGTTTTACGATAATTATCTCTGGTTGGTGGCTTTGAACAAGCAGCAAAGTCTGTGGGCAAGAATTTGAAGAAATCTACAGAAACGTTGGATCATAGGAAACTCCTTAAGCAGGTGCGGATTTCTCCAATCACGAAGTAGTCACTGCTATAAAAAAAATGTGCGGATCGTCCAATACGTTAGCGTCTGATGCTGTCTGGTGACTGGAGGATAAATATGCGCTACAACAACAATATACTGTAGTGGGCTTTTGGCACCATAAGTTAGTAGGAGTACTATGTCATAGTAGGCTTAGTATGGCATTATAGGCATAGTGTAACATGAAGTAGACTTGTTATGGCACCCTAGTAAGCATAGCATGTCACTGTAGGCACTGTAGCTTACTATAGCATAGTTGGCTTATTATTGCACAGTATCCCACAGTAGGCACTGCAGCGTAGTATATTATAGTAGGGATAGCATTACACCTTAGTAGGCAGATTATGACATACAGGAGGCTTGTTATGGAAAATAGGCATAGTATTAGTAAGAATAGTGTGCCACAGTAGGTACTGTAGCTTTAGTATAGGCATAACATGGCTTTAGTATAGGCATATTGTAGGCATAACATGGCACCCTGATAGGCATAGTATGGCATACAGTAGGCTTATTATGGCACAACAGGCATAGTAGGCCAAGGTGGGCACCGTAGCTTAGTAGGCATAGTATGACATATAATTGGCTTATTATGGCACAGTAGGCATAGAATAACATAGCTTGGCAATTAGACCAACAATGCATAGCTTTTCCATGAACTATCACCGTAACGAGGTGGAAAAGTCTATGTGCCTCAATGACCTGCAGAGCTGTACTGGCTGGAGATTCAATTCTCCTGAAAGAGTTGCCCATGCCAGATAGGTCTAATGGTAGAAGCGAGACGAAGTATAGTTCAAATCAAAATAGTTGGAAAACTTAAAACCTGGGTTGGTTATGCCCATCAGCTGTGGTAAGCATATAACCTAGGAGAAGGACAACTCTGATATAAAACCTCTCCGCAGTTAGATTAAACTGCAAAACAAATCATGATGAGCACAAATAATAAAACTTACGCGAACGACGTTAATGGGGCCACCTTCCCAAGTGGAACCTCGTCCGGCAGGGGAGCGCCTAGGGACTCCCAGGTCGTCATTCAGCGAAACCCGTATGGCGTTCGAGTCTTAGGCAGAGGGGCTCGTTCGAAAAATAAGCGACAATCTCCACCAGCCAGCCCTAGTGGCAGCTCCACCAATGTGCCCGCTACACGTTTGGAGAGGCGAATGGAGGCAGCGCAGAGTATTCGTACTCGAGATAATGTCGCACACTCACGGGTCAACCATCACCAACTGCTGTTGGGCAATAGGAATATCCTCACCCTCACAGGAAAAGAGCTAGAATTGGTTGAGGAAGCAAAGCGGTATCATCTCGATATTATCGGAGTTTCTTCAACCAAACGACGTGGCTCTTGAACTGTGGATCTGGATGGCGGATGGAAACTCTTCTATTCTGGTGCTGATCCTAGTATGTGCGCACAAGCAGGTGTGGGGACTCTCACAAGCCCCCGTTTGTCAGACTGTGTGTCAGATTGGATTTCTTTGGGATCACGGGTCTGTATGTTGAAGCTTAAGGTATTGGATCGGTCATTGTGCCTATTGCAGGTATATGCCCCCAATGCCACGCGTGAATATCAGACTTTTGTGGATGAAGTAAATGATGCTCTTCTACGAGTATCAGCTACTGAGTCTACAGTCCTTATGGGGGATTTTAACGCACATGTTGGAACAGACACAGATATGTGGAAGAGTGTGATCGGAAAACATGGAGTCACTGGACTGAATGAGAACGGAAGGTATTTATTGCAGCTCTGTTGTAGCAACGGACTCCGCATCATGAATACCTTTTTCCAGCACAGAGAGGTTCACAAGTATACATGGTATCGACCTAGTATGGATCAAAAATCTTTGATAGGTTTTTGCATAGTTTCGTCAGATTTGTTTTCTGATGTGCTGGACGTTCGAGTAAAGCGAGGTGCTGAATTGTCAACTGATTACCATCTGGTAGTATGTTCCTTACGACTTTCGAAACCTTGGCCAAACAAGAGATCCAACAGGTCGTCTGTGACTTACCGGATCAAATGGGAGGCTTTGAAGGACAAAGAAGTAAGGAAACAGTTTGCATCCAGTATATACTCTAAGTTCAGACAACTTCCTGATGTATCCGAGGACATTGAGAGGGAATGGCTGCTGTTCAGATCAGCAATCATTTCATCAGCTGCTGAAAGTTGTGGGCGAAAACGGCTTAGAATATTGAGAAAGTGAGAAAAGAACACATTGGTGGAACCAAGAGGTTAAGAAAGCTATTCGAGCAAAGAAAGATGCGTTCAAGGCCTGGCTACAGGACAGATCGTCATCTGATTTGCAATCCCGGTACACTGAGACGCAAAAAGCGGCAACTTCGGCAGTAAAGAAATCCAAGGAGAAGTCATGGGAAGAGTTTGTCGTCGGTTGGATTCCAACTATTTTTCGGCAAACAAAGTATTTTGGCAGACCATCCGCCGTTTACGTGGCAAAAGATCGAGTATCACGTACTCCATCAAGGATTCTGACGGTAACATTCTAACGGATGAGAATGAAATCCTTTCACGATGGAGAGAATACTTTGAAGATCTTTTGAATCCTGTAAAGGCATCGACTCGTGACACACACGAAGTGACACATCTAGGGGAAGACGAAGTTTTCACTGCAGCAGAAGTGGCAACTGCAATTAAAGGGGTAAAATCTGGAAAAGCTGATGGTGAAGATGAAATCAGACCCGAGATGTTGAAAGCGCTGACTGGAGAAGGAATTCTCTGGTTAACGCGAGTGTGTCAAGTTGCGTGGAAGCTTGGCAAAACTCCCAGAGATTGGCAAACAGGTGTGATTATTCCGATATTCAAGAAAGGAGATTGCAAGCTATGTACAAACTACAGAGGGATATCACTCCTTAGTTTGCCAGGGAAAGTATATGCCAAATGCCTTGAAAGGAAATGCCGAGAAATAGTGGAATCAAAACTGGAAGATGGTCAGTGCGGTTTTCGTCCGGGTCGCAGCACCACGGACCAAATCTTCACTCTGAAGCAAATCTTCGAGAAATCTTGGGAGTATGGCAAAGATCTCTTTGCATGCTTTGTCGATCTTGAAAAAGCATATGACCGAGTTCGTCGGGATAAACTTTGGAAGGTTTTGCAAGAGTATGGCGTTGATGGTTAATTGTTACGCGCTATTAAGTCATTCTACTGCAGACCGGAGATTTGTGTTCGGGTAAATGGCAAGCAATCAAAGCCGTTCCATGTGGGCGTTGGACTCCGGCAAGGGTGCGTTTTGTCACCTCTCCTTTTCATTGTTTACATGAATTGGATCGACAAATACAGCCAAGCTGATGAGTGTGCCACAATTGGAAATTGCAAAATCAGTCGTCTGCTATTCGCAGATGATTTGGTTTTGCTTTCTTCCACCGAATCTGGCCTCCAGCGCGCATTAAATAGCTTTGCAGATGCATGCAACACCGCCGGAATGAAAATGAGCACTGCCAAAACTGAGGTACTTCATTTTTCAAGAAACCCTGATCAGTGCGTATTACAAGTGAATGGAGCGACACTGAAGCAGGTAGAGAAGTTCAAGTATCTTGGGGTTGCATTTACGAGTGACGGAAGGCAAGACGAAGAACTGGATACCCGAATAGGCAAGGCTAGTGCAGTAATGCGAGCTTTGCACTACTTGGTTGTCATGAAACAAGAATTGTCGAAAAAGGCAAAACTCTCAATTTTCAAAACAGTTTTTGTCCCCATTCTCACTTATGGTCATGAATCTTGGGTACTGACCGAAAGAATGCGATCACAAGTGCAAGCGTCCGAAATGAGGTTTTTACGAAGAATCGAAGGAGTTACACTGTTTAACAAGGTGCGTAGCTCTGAAATTCGCAAATCTCTTAACATCGAGCCGTTACTTCTCAGCTTAGATGGTTTGGCCATGTAAGCAGAATGCCTCAGGAAAGACTCCCCAAACAAGCTTTACATGCCAAAGCAAATGGGAGAAGACCAGTCGGACGACCTAGAACTAGATGGACCGATTACATTGAGGATCTTAAGATGGAATCGCATGGGACTTCGCCCAAGCGAAATGATGGAGGTGATGGAAGACCGTGAGGTGTGGCGGCTCAATCTTGAGCTACTGCCCCCGCAACCCTCACGGAAAAGCGGGCAATGAAGAAAGAAGAAGCACAGTCCCAATGTAACTTTTTTATTTTATTTTGTATTTTCATACGACCTATTGCTGTAAATTTTAAAACTTTCAAAATTCATTTGACTTGCTGTATTGTGTCCAAGCGTGTAACGAGTTTGTGGGATCTATGTTTGCGTTTATGCGTCTGCGGGAAACATAATTCTTTCCGGAGTTATTAGATTAAATTTGATCGGCCCGAGATTTGAATCTTGTCCTGTGACGTATCCTTTCTGAGACGCAAGCGTTACCGCTCGATAATTTAATTGATATATTGTGCTATTTCCGGGTCCTAATAAAATTCAACCTTCAAACCCATTTGCACCCGCTAAAACCTCTGCGCAGCGAGTCAGAGACCTGGCTTTGGATTGAAGAACAAATTTTTCCGCAAACCCGCTTAAGCATTGTGTGCAGCGTGTTAGTTTATTTAGTAAATAAAAATAAGCTATGGTCTATTAGAGCGTGGATTCTGCGAAAGGTTTCATTATACTCTCGGTTTTAGGCTGAAGCGTGTAACAAGTTTGTGGGGCCCATTTCTGCGTCATTATGCCCGGGCAACACAGCTCCTTTCAAAGAAATGTCACAGCGGTTGCGAGCCGTTGGCAACACTGTGTCCGATTTGAACAGCCAAATGTTTGGAACCTCAAACCTCCCGCTATAGAAACGAAAGCATTACCGTTCGACCAACAGGCTAGTATACCGATAGTTTGATTTTATGCCTATAGTCAAATCAGAGCTTCTTCGCCACTCGATCCAGCAAGTCAGCGAAGCAAAACAATTCGGAGCCTTGGCTTTTTGTGACAGGCAACAAATAGACTCGAAAACATCAATTACGTTTCTCACATGTACACTTTTTTACAAGCAAAATGTACGTGCTTGTTTTGTAGCAAACACAATGCAAACGGTTAATAAAAATACTTTTCATCGTGTTTATTTATTTATTTATTACAAAACTACGATATCAAAATAAATACATCACAAAGCAATTTATGCAAAAGCCTCCATTCACAAACGCAAACGCGTAGCCAGAAAACTGCAATGAGGGGGAGCTGTTTCGGGGGGCTGGGGGCGGAGCCCGCAGTGCTCGAAAATTTTGTATTTTGTTGGTAAAAATAATTACTTAATTTAGGTCTACTTGGATAAAAATTAATGCTATTAAAAAACGTGGCATAGAAATTAGCAGTGCAAAAGCATGACTATACTAGTAACGTAAATGGGCTATGCAAGAGGAATAGCTATTGCTAAATTTTCAGTTGCCGTATTTACAAACTGGTAAATCATTAAATCTTAAACCGGCAGTTCAACACAACACTCAGGTAGTAATCTATTTCGTCTATATTTTATAAAGAAAGGCATAATTAGGGAGGTTAATGGAAGGACGTTTGAGAGCAGTGAAATGTATTTAACTAATACTGAATAGCTCCCCCCCTATACCTGAGCTTATAGTTTTTGATGAAACCTATCTGAATCATTTTTCAATGAGCGATCAATCTTGATTACAATTTTTGGCCATTTTTCAAAGTTTTTTCTGATTTATGAGTTTTATTTTTTACAAATTACCCCTTGTAAATAAACGATTCAAAATAAGCTTTAAATTATTTTTAAGTACATTCCAGTGCAAAAGACAGTCTCAGAAGTAAAAAAAAACGTGCTATTTTCTTTATTCTGCGTTTTGGTCGGTAGGCTATTGCCTTCGCCCTCTTGGCCACGCTACTTCACAACGCTTAAAATGCATTATTTTGATTTCATAAGTAGCCTATTACTGTTAGTCAAGATCAATAAAATAGCTCTATATCAGTTAGTTTTTGAAAGTTTTCGTAAAGAATAATATAGGACAACACAGTATTTGATATTCTGCTTCTTTGTACAGTAGCTTCTTGTGCGTGGGATTGATTTGAACTAATGAGTTCTATAACTGATACGGTACTTTTGAGGCTTGCTTGTATATAAATAACATCTAATAAGTTAAGTTTTGTTGAGAGCCAAACTTCCATACAATTGTTTGTTGACATCCATTTCAATATATCCTCCTGCAAAAAAAGGATATAAAAATAAAATCATTTCAACAATACCGGTGGCGTAACCGGGCGCTAAAAAAGCTTCAGCCTCCCATCCCTTAACCCAAATACGCAGGGGCGTAGCACAAAATTTGCAATAGGGGGAAGGGACTGTTTCGGAGGTGTGAAACAAACTAAACGGTTTTTACTTGGAATTGGAACAATTTTGAGCCCGAAATTAGGTGAGGACCCCCCCAAAAAAGTTTTTGACCAGGCTGCAATCAATTTTTGTGACCAAATTCTCTTCAAATCCAGAGTCAAAGTAGTCGCATTCTCATTGTCTATGCCAATGTGGGGGGTATTTTTGCTTTCCGTTCGAAAATTGGTCTGAAAACTACTAAAAACGTAGTACTTTGCATATTCTGCATGCCAATGGGGGGGCTGTCGCCCTCCCTGCCTACGCTACTGCAAATATACAAGCTTTTAAATGTAATGTAACAATAACCAAGACATAAGGGAGGCTAAAGCGGTTAAGTAATTTAATTCTGTCAAAGAGTCACAGGGCTTCCAAGTCTTAGCAATTAGTTTTTTTGAAATTGTTTACAGACTGTAAACGTCGGAAATGTCATCCAAATGGGTTTAATGGTATTTTTTTTAAATCACAAAAATCGCCCGGCTGGAGATTTTACCCCCAAACCCCCATAGCCTTTGATAGCAGAGATTCTCCCCTAAACCCCCATCATCAAAATGCAATCATATTTGAGCTTTGGGTTCAAGCCCCCTTCACTTAGCAAAATTCTGGTTACGCTGCAATGGTACAACTGCAATAATTAAATGTACATTGCAAGTTCATTAGAAACATAAACATTACCACGTAATGAAAATTGGTTGAAATAATGACAAAACTGTTTTCCAATTATAAGGTAATGTATAACTTGTGCGTTTGTAGATTTTTATCATAGGTCATTAAAAAAAATTAAGTCATTGTAATTAAAAGTCATTAATTCAAAGTCTTAACCTTTGTCAGACTACCAAACTCCATGCCAAATTTGGAGCTCACATAATCTCTGGCTTAGAAGTTAGTTAGGGGGACATTACTGTCCTCCCCTGCAGTTACTGCATTGGTTAAATAATTCCAGATCAACAATACGCCAAAGACCTTATCTTCTACTGAAACTGTTTCTATCTAATAAAAAAATGTGACAATAAAACACGGCAAGACAATTCACAACTAATTTACAGTCCTTGATGGAAAAGCTGAAAAGCCTGTATGTTTTTGTTTCAGTATACCACCACATTAATGCAGGCTATTTTAACCTTGCAAATGATTGCTGCTGTGATATCATGCAATATGAAATTTCAAGACAAAATTATTAATACTAAACAGCACAAGATACAGTTACTTCATTTAAGAGGCAAATTTAACTTACTTTTTGATGCCAAAAGGCTTTTAATGGCACATTGATCAATTTTTCAGTAACTTTTTTGCAGAAGTTTTTAAGGAGAAAGTGATGGTGAATTAGTGCCCTTGAAAGAATAACACAGTAGGCTTACTTACTGATTACTACAACAAGATTGAGCTACTCCACTCTGAAAGCAATAAGTCTATAATTATCTGCAAAACATTACAAAGATTGGCTGACAATTTAATTCTATTTATTTAGGCATGCAAAAAGACTAAGTACAATCATCAAGGTCTGTCTTCTAAGTGTCAACACAAGAAAAAACACAAAATAACTTAATAACTCTTAACAAATAAAACAATGCACTCCAAAATAAAAGTGAATATCAGCAAGTTCTCAATTTAACAGGTTTAACATAAAAAAATGTTATGTGGATGTATAGTCAAAATTGTAATGATTAAATGTGGTTCAGTATATTGAGATAACAAATCAATTTTTTGTTTTTTCTTCAAATTGAAGAAAGCATTTTTTAAAATATGGTTTGGAACTTCCTGAGAACAATTTCTTGAAAATAAAAATATTCACAATCAAATACAATTTTTATGTGTTATGCCTTAGCAGTTAACTCCTGACTACCTACCTGCCATTACAAAACCACAACCAAAAAGAGAAAAGTAACCCATAATGTGAAAATTCAACAATAAATCTCTGTGAACTATTTAAATTACTTCTGTCTAGTTCATTTCAGGAATATTTAAGCAATATGTGTAGTGCAATGTGCACTTTGTGCAGTTACTGATTGCGCACCTAACAAGATAAGCTACTGGTGTAATGTGATCTATTCTTCAAGCCTATGCATAGTGCATCAAGTCTCCAACAATCAACAGAAACTTAATCTCCTGATTAATTTGTCAAAATCTGGATTCAGGTTATACAGACATTGGCAAGTTACTGTTGTGAGGTTGTACCGATAAGCAGGGCCTGCGAGAGGGGGGTTCAGGGGGTACCTCTGGGTCCCTCGGGCCCGAGGCTCAAAGGGCCCGAAAGAGTTTAGGCTTCCACGTTAAGTTTTGGTATCACACCATAACACCGTAATCAAACTTGCCTACAGCAAAAATATCAGTCAGCCTATTCACTACAAGTAATTGGTCGCAATTTTTGCAACACAGCCTTTAGGGCATCCAATAGTAGCAGATTTGATTATAAAAAGAGGAAAATGTATGAAAAGCCATACACTTGCATCGAAATTAACGTTTGTTTACATTTCTCTGATTTGAGAGCCCTAATTCTACGGTATAACAATGTACGAGGGCCCACATTTCCAGAGATCCACAAGCATTTCAATCTCAGAGAGCGGAGTCAAAGTTGACATACCGTACTATACTACTTATCATTAAGTAACTCACTCTATCTGTATGCGTTTAATAGATATTTGGGTTTGTGAAATCTATGATTGCAAATTACTTCTTAAAACTTTTATCAGCAAAATATTTCATATTTGGATTTGCAATATTAAAGTTATTACAGGCTACTGTATAATATTGTGTCAATGTCATCATCCCCCTTCACATACTTTTTTTCATCTATATCACGTTTTCTGCTCGTCAATTTCAGCAAGTTTACCGGCCAGTTGGTCCAGCGGTAACGCGTTCGTCTCTGGAGCGGGAGGTCTGAGGTTCAAATCTCGGGCCGGTCAAATCGGACACAGTGTTGCCAACGGCTCGCCACCGCTGCGACATTTCTTCGAAAGGAGCTGTGTTGCCCAGGCGCAATGACGCGGAGATGGGCCCCGCCAACTCGTTACACGCTTCGGCGTAATCCAGCGAGTATAATGAAAGATTTGATTTGATTAGTGCTGAGATGTTGATCAAATGCTGTATTTTACCCTCGAGAAACATAAAAAGTACCAAAGCTTCTGGGGCTCCGCCCCGGACCCCGCTGGGGGAGCTTATAGCGCTACTCCAAACCCCCTAGCTGGATTTAAACCAATTTAATGTCTAGTTGCGTTTTTCATAGTTCCTAACTGTATGCAAATATCGTTACCAGTATCCCCTCTCTTTTAAACGAAAATCTACACCTATCCGACAAAAAATGATTTAACGGCATGGGCTCCAATAAGGCTTGGGGTGGCCAATAAGATTTGGGGGCCCGGTATCGACCTTCGCACCCCCTGGAAAATTTTTCTCTCTGAGGCCCTGCCGATAGGCTAGGCTAGCTAGACCAGCAAAACATTATACGGTATATTAGGAATCTCCAGCATTTTGATTCATGGAAATTTAAAAACACTTTAACAATAAGCCCATCCACTGTTTTTCTAACAGCTGGTTCAGCAGCTAAATATTCATACTATTGAAAACATGATGACCACTGGTAACCTGTCTTCATGCAAGCCTGTGACGTGAAGCTGTTGGCAGAGTAAATTTTTAATTACGTTGAAAGAAAGGCATGCATAATGCATTAACTCATTTAGCTAATCTATAAAAGAATAAACAAACACAGTTGAGCACTTTTTGAAACAACTTATTGTAGTAGGCCTACTGCCAAAGCCGATTATAGGCTACTTTCTGCAAGGCTTAACTAGGCTCTTTGGATTATCATTTTGCTACGTCACATTCTTCAATTTTGACAATAAAACACCTAAATTCATAAAAAACTTTCAATTTGGATTAAAGGTTCCCTTTTAGGCAATTAATTTTTCGTTTACAGTGAAATAACGTAAAACCCTATGTCGGATTTGCGCCCTACAGCTACGCCTCTATTCCGTCTGCAACAATAAAACTTGACCTAAAATGAAAATACGAGAAGCATTTGGCATAATTTACTAATAAAATCAACAAACAACACCTTCAAACTTCATTTTTCCAAGCATTTCACTCAAACGCTACGTTGTACCTGCAGACTCAAAAACGCGATTTTGGAACCACTTTGAGCTCCATGATTTCGCGCTAAATCCCGTCCGCATGACTTGTGTATGATCTGCAGTAGGCCCTTTGTGATGTCACAAAAACACGAAAGCAGGGTTGCCAATGGTACGGAGTCAAACGAATTAAATCGTATTTTGGGCGAAAAAGAAAAATTGCGGAAAAGTCAGGGCATCTCGCTCAAATGGTAAAATTTTCTTTTGGTTTTCACCTATATTTGACAAGAAGATATTTCGAAAATCCCCAAAGTGCCAGGGACTCCGCACAATGTAAATCCAGTCCGAGAATAACACGGATGCTAAGCGCAACCATCTATAGTACCATTTTTCAATAACAATTCACCTCCATCTTGCCATTTTTTACGCACAAAATACTTTAAAAAAAATTAGCGAGGGAAATGCTCAATTAACCAATTTTTGGAATTGGATTAAAAGAGCCTGGGCCCCCTGGCCGTACATGTATTCCTATAACTGGTTAATTTTATGGCAAAACAAAAATCTCTAAAGGACATCTTCAAGCGGAATTGCTGCTAAAATATTGCAGGAGGCAATGCTACTTACTTCCCCCTAACTGGGCCAAATCACTTACAATTAAAATTTAAAACTAAAGTGCGCGATTTTAAACGTATTTTGGACTTAAAGTGCTAATAAAAGGAGAAATGAACAATTTCATTTTTTCGGCTGGCTTCCAAATGTTAGAAATCTAGTTTATTCAAATGGCTCTAAACACAGGCAAAATGTGATCCAATGGCATTAAGATAGCTTTTTTCCCAAAAAATTACAAAAAATTGTCCAGCGGTTGGGGGCGTTGGCCCAGACCTCAAAAGCCTTCGGCGGCTGGAGGCTTTGCCCCCAGATTTTGGTCTGACATGCGTTTGAGTTTTACTAGCTAACTCATAAATGTCTTCCAAGTCAAACATTGGCACTTTTTAGTTTAAGCCTTCTCCCTAGAGCAAAATCCTGGTTAAGTGCCAACATGCCATGATGCCACAGCTTCAAATCTTCCATTCTACGATATCTTTGCCCCACAGAAAGTTTCTCTTTTGAAAAATTCTGATGACGTCATTGCATGTAATTTGTGGCTTGGACCCCCCCCTATTAAAAATCCTGGCTACCCCTATGCCATTTTGATGTATTTGTAAACAATCAGCAGTGCGGCTCTACAGGCTTCTTTCGCAATGCCATTATTGTTGATTTACAGTAATGGACATAGTGGCGCTGTTCACCATAGCTACAGTCTTTTCGGTAGTGGTAGCGGCAGCGCTGCTGCTTTTTTGTCTCCAACGACAAGCGGCAAAGCCGCTGCTTTTTTTCGTCACCAGCGACAAGCGGCAACGCCGCTATTTTTTTAGCCGGAAAAGTGGCAGCGCTTCAGTGCGCTATTTTAAGCAAATATTCTGCCGCTGCCGCTATTGCTAATTAACAGAGGTGGAGTCCTCGAGGACACATTTTTAAGTCCTTGGCCTTAGCCTCGAAGGTCAAGTCCTTGGCCTTGGCCTCGAGGCCTCAAGTCCTCGAAAATTGGCCTGTCCTCGGCTCGAGGACAGCACTATTTTTTGAATTGTTAAAATTTGTGGAGCGCTTGAAAAATTATTCGGAAAACGTTTTTTTGTGGAGATCGCTTGAAAATTTTTCGTGAAGACCTTTTTTTTCGGAGATCGCCTGAAAAATTTTTGTGAAGACCTTTTTTTTTTTGAGATCGCCTGAAAAATTTTTGTAAGACCTTTTTTTGTTTTTTGGAGAGCACTTGCGCTTGTGTCCTTGGTCCTTGGCCTTGGCCTCGAGCATTCCTGTCCTTGGCCTCGAGAGTGTCTGTCCTCGGAAAGGCTGTCCTTGGCCTTGGATTTTTTTTGTGTCCTTGGCCTTGGCCCCGAGCCTTGTGTCCTCGACTCCACCTCTGCTAATTAACTCCTTCCAAGACTTTTTCGAGTCACATTTTCACACGCTACCGTTTGTCTTTTCTGTCTTTGCTCTCCGCTTGTTTTTACTCTGCTCTTGTTACCACGTTTTTTAGTTTACGAATATATTTTGGCGAGTTTTATCGTACGTGGTCTTATTTTTTCTGAACCAAAATTGAACAAATTATGTGGTCAAGTAGCGGGCCAATTTGAACTGATAAAACGGATTTCAATAAAGCCGATTTCGAGCAGTAGCCGCATTTATACGGGCGAGTTTTAGCTGCGAGAATCGACATTTTGCCTTTTTTCTTTCTCAAATTGCGTAGGTCACTTACACGGCGCAAGATTCGCGTGAGATTTTGTCTGCGCGATATCGCCAGACACGCCTCCAAAAAAATCAAATTGCAGCAGTCACTCTCACGGGAGAGATTTTAACGCGATGCTCGCATACGATTGCTACTCGCAGAAGTCACTTACACGTTGAGACTGCGTGCCAGTGATTCTCGCCAAATCGAATCGGCGGAAGAGTCGCAATCGCTTTGGTTCACTTGCACGGTGCGAGATAGTTTCAAAGCGCGGCTTGCTGGTTTTGAATTTGCGAAAGCCAACTGCTGCAAAAGCACTTCAAATGCGCCGTTAGTCAGCTTTGCATTTGAAACAATTACGCTTCGGAATTTTGAAAAGAAAATGTACGAAGCCAACGCAAGCGTAAAACGAAATACACTGAATACTATTAAGCAGCTAATTTCTTTAAAACTTGCAATGAGAATACAAGGTGAAAGATGAAGCAGAAAGGGCGGCGTGCTGCTCGTGCAAAATGTGCAGTGCTGGGCACCGCAAGGTTTTTTTTAAGTCCGCAGTCCGCAAATCTGCAACCAAATTTCAATTTTCTTAATCCGCAACCGCAAGTCCGCAATTGGACGTTTAAAAGCTTAGTCCGCAACCGCAAGTCCGCAACGACTTTTCGAGATTCTTGAATTCGCAACCGCAAGTCCGCAACTTCCTAATTCTTGAAGTCCGCAACCGCAAATCCGCAACTTCCTAATTCTTCAAGTCCGCAACCGCAAATCCGCAACTTCGTAATTCTTGAAGTCCGCAAATTCGTAATATTTGAAGTCCGCACCGCAAGTCTGCAACTTTTTATGAACCAAGTGAAAAAGTTTTGCAATCAATCACGTCCCGAAGCGAACTGCTCAGATTGATTGGCAAAAATAAGTCAAAAGTTGTGACTTGTGGGAAGTATAGCAAACGTATGGTGAATACATTTCACGCAATAAAAGAAATTACTCACAATCGTTGATTGTAGTAAATATACCACAGCATGACTTGACATTGAGCTTCTTTTTCGGATGGCAAACTTAAGAATTGAATAGCCCATCTCCTCTTACTTTCAGGTCCAACTCAAAACATATTTTAACGCTTGTAATTTTGGTTAAAGTTTTTAAGTGACTTGACTTAGGGCTTTTAGCCCCAAGCCCTCCTGATGGTTGCGCTTCTGCTTATACAGTAGGTGCCTAAACTGCGTGGAAGCGTAATGCACAAACCTCCGGCGAACCCTCAAAAATGCTACAATGAAGCTAGGGATTCGGAGATTAAAAGCCATTGGATTACAGTGAGAAGCCATCAAATAGCAAAGCACAATCCGCATTTTCGCTTGCAACAACATATTCTAAGAAAACAATTTTTTTCGAAGCAGGAAAAGGCAAAGGCAGTAGAAGGCAAAAAAAACATTCATATCACTAACTTAATCGTATTACTAAATTTTTAGTCCTTAGTTTCAATAAATACTCTAGGAATGAGACAATCACACGCTACCAGCAGTGCCGTCGCCAGACCAAAAGAAGTGAGAGGACCCTAGCCGAAAATGGACTGAACTTTTGCGCAAAAAAACTGATATTTTAAAGCTACAATTTTGTATTAAGCTTTGGAAAAAGATACATAAAAGCCCGGCAGCGTTTATTAGCTCGTTTCGCATGCGGCCGGTGTAATCGCTTGAAAAATATGTCTTCAGGAGTGAATGCGACCAGAAGCGCAACCAGCGTTTTGTTAAGTAAGAGAGAGGGAGCTTGAACCAAAAGGAAATGTTTTTTGCACAAAAATTGTCTAATTTAGGTCCCGTGCTAAAAAACCGTTGCTACTCAAGCGTGTTACAGACGGGGCTCAGCTGCTGGGTGATTCTTGCAATTTTGCGGCAAAAATAGCAATTTTAACGCCATTTGAACCATATTTCGTATGTTTTAAAACCATATCAATAATTACAGTAAATTGCTAAAATTCAAAAGTCATTGAACGATTTAAATTGTCTAGCCTCGTGAGCCCCCACATACATTAGGTCAAGTCCAAAACACGTTTAAACGCTTATTCTTTTTTTGGATATATTTTCTAAATGACTGGGTTAAAGGGAACTGATGACCCCTTAGCCTCTTCCCCCTAATTGCGCCTCTGACTGCGAACTAAAATAAATCTTGAGTGTGCTCTAAAAAAAAAACAGTTGGTCTTTTAAAAAAATGTTTTCATGTATTGTTTCAGGTCATAATCACTAACGAAATACCGGTAACGCTTCTGTAGGCATACATCCCAGTTCCGCGACACATCCGTAAAGACGTGTTAATAAGACGGATTATCCGGTCACATTTATGTAAAGCAGTTGGTGGCCAGCAATTTTGCAAACAATCGAGAAAACTTCAAACGAGAATCATGCTTGAAAATTATTATTCCTTTTTCCATAATTGCCTGTTGTCTTGTCGTTACGCGATGCTCAAAAAAAGCATTCTGAATAAACCAAAATGGGGGGGGCACAAGCAGTCGTTAGGGGGACGGCACCCCTGGCCCCACCGTAGCGACGGCACTGGCTACCAGTACAAAAAATGATACCTCAGTGGCAAATTTTGTAAACTCACGGTAAAAAACAACAAAGCCATACTTTGAACCAGGGCTGTGGGCTGCAAATTCGAACTTAAACCCAAAAAAGTTGGTTGTTTTGCCGAACTCGAGAAAACAGTGTTACCTACAATTTGAATCAGGTTAGACCCGCTTGTAATAGCCTGTCTCACCGTGCGCCGTATCCTTCATATTTCTGCAATCATACCACACTTTGGATATAAATATAACAAAGTTGTTCCTCACAGAGCACCAAAAATTTGATTCATCCAAAGGAGCACGGCAAAACAAGAAGTCAATTATCAGCTAGCCAAATCAATATCAATTAACTAAAATTTACTAGACCAAAATTTACGCTATTGATTATGCTAACACTATGCTAGACTTTACTAGACTATACTATCAAAAAACTGCTTCGAGGTCTCACTATATAAATAGAAACATCAGCAACCAACTTACTACACATCTAGCTTGATACACTAAAGTACGAAAATTTGAGACACCACTTCACTCGCACTGTCAAAGACTATCTAATTTGAGCACTAGTTGCAAACTTAAAGATTATGCGATTAAAGGTCCAAAGACAATACAGTTAAAATTACCACAATGACAGTTCTAGAAGATTCTTAAAACAAGCACAAAAGGGGTTTTAAAATGTTCTAAAAAATCAACCAACTATTTGCATAAAAGATGAAAACGCGGCATGTATTCGTTTCTCACGTTACCAAACAGCATGTCAACAAAAAGAAAGCGATTAAGTCGAAACGCAGACCTAGCATTTGTGTCAGCCTGAACTCGAAAAACTTGATATTTTTGCCGAACTTGAAGTCGAAAAAATTAAATTGATTTTTCATGTTTGACTGGGTAAAAACATGAATATTTTATGAAAATAGTAAGAAATTTCAATGTTTGTTTCAAACTTGCGGAATTGCGGACTAAAATTAAAAATAGTCCGCAACCGCAAGTCCGCAATTTAAACTGCCAAAGTCCGCAAGTCCGCATGTCCACAACTTTTTTCATTAGTCCGCAATTGCGGATTTGCGGACTTGCGGACTAACTTGCGGACTTGCCCAGCTCTGAAAATGTGTGGTACGTAACGCTTAAAACCAGGGTGTCGAACCGTTTCAAATAACGGTTCGGGTTCAGGTTTAGCTCCTGCTCAAAATATTTTAGCGGTTCAGGTTTGGTTCGGGTTCACTTGAGCACTATTTTCGAGGTTCAGGTTTGGTTCAGGTTCACTCAAATAAAATATTACTGGTTCAGGTTCGGTTCAAGTTCATTGACTTAAAATTTAACTGCCGTTACTAGTTTCGTCCAGAAAAAAAAAGGAGATATTGCTGATCCTGTTGATGATCACCACTGCTTTTATTGTGCGTGTACCAGCACCAGCGGCATCCGGATATGGAAAAATATATTCTTACTTTTGTTAGGGGTTCAGGTCCGGTTTGGGTTCACTTGAGCACAATTTTGAGGGTTTAGGTTTGGTTCAGGTTCACTGAAGTAAAATTTTGCTGGTTCAAGTTCGGTTCGGGTTCATCAAAATGAAACGGTTTATTCGGGTTTACGGTTCGGGTTCAGGTTCGGTTCGACACCCTGCTTAAAACTGTTCGAAAAAGCTTACTTATTCTGTATTATTCTGAGTTGGCTTGGATGGAGCAAAGTCAAGCGGGCATTAATACTCATAATTTATTATAAAATTCTGTCATTTACCCTTTTGGTTTTGGTTTTTCTCTAACACAACTTATCTCTGACTATGTTTCTTGTTGGATCTTACATAATATTTGGTACCATAAAATAATAAAATTTATTAACATTTTTGAGCAGTTAATTCTAAAAACACTTTTGAAATTGCCTTTCCTCCAAGCATGTGTGACTGACAAAAAAATATATTGTTGATTTCCTGATAGTGCATTAGCATTTTGTATTTTATAGTAGATCTGTGCTGTCATAATATTCGAAAAGAGACGTATTTAGGAGGGGGACCATTGGGCCATGGCCCCCCCTTTGGGTTTCCAGGATAGTATAATTAGCATAGAATAGTATGCGAAATTGCGGCATGGCCCCCCACTTTGTAACTTGGGCAGAGGGTTTGAGCACAGAAGCGATGGGCGAAGACCTTGTTTTTTGGTCTTCACCTAATTTTGGGCCGAAAAAAAATTGAGTGAAGACCTTTTTTTGGTCTTTACCTAATTTTGGGCAGGAAAACGGACTTGGTTTTGGGCTGGAAAATTTTCGTTCTGGTCTTTATAATTCTCAAATTCCTGGCCCCCCCTTTCGAAAATCCTGCGTAAGCTACTGTATACAAAATGCTAATTGTTAAATTTTAAGGCACCTATTGTCGCTACTGAAGTACTGCCTCTTTTTCAAATAAACCAACATTTAAAAAATCCATATAGCATTCATATAATCTGTGTTTTCATGTAATATTTTGTTATGGTGCTACTAAACCACAGCTGTTACAAAGCACCAATATTCACAATAATAAAATAAGCAGCGTATGCATTTGCTAAACGCTAGGCAATTGCGTAGTGCGGAGAATGAATTATTATGAACAGTGCAAAAATATGTTAGTTACTTTAGATCATAATTCACTCCTGGCGTTAATCAAATGTAAAAGCGTCACAAAACTATTCAAATTCTAAAAATGGTGTAATTGAAATTGAGAGCATGATTTGATTAGAAAAACTGCATTTTCTTAAAATCAATATTTAATCACAATGCGGTGCAGTCGGTGTTGTGTTTCTCCACGTAACTGTGGTTATTTTAACCTCGAAAAATACCGGTAGGCTACTAGCAATCTCGGGTCAGAAAAAAAAGCAAACGCTAACACGTTTTTAGCCGAAAAAAAAACAACAACAGTAGATGGTACTTGTCTACAAGGTGCTGGACCCAACGAGTAAGCATAGGGTGTGAGTCTACACTGCTAGCAGTGTTACAGCACCGATTGACCTTTTTTTTGGGTTGCCCGGTCTAGTTTCGAACTCGTTTACTTCTCCCCTTTAGTTTGCTTACGTCATTTAATTTCCTGTAGCCATTGGCTGCAAACGTTTCAAAATTTGCGCGCTGTTTAGTGTACGCTTTTGTGTTTGGCCGAGTTACCTCTGTTCCGGCATTCCTTTTCATTCGAACAATTGGCTAACGGACGCATTTTATTTTGAAGACCGCTAGTATAACTCTCTCTTTTAGTTCATTATTTTCTGATTAAATTTCAGTTATTTTTTGCCGTGCCGTACTGTTCCATATTATTTATTTTGTTTGAACCTTGTAGTTTAAGTTAAAGAATTTCAATTGTGGTTTGGCCAGACGGACACGTTGAAGTCTCCAGAATTTCGCTGCAGCACCTACAGTCAGCAGTGTTACGGAAGGCTTCTGTAAACAAGCACTTCCATTTCCAAAATATATTGTCAAAATGCCATTATTGTGAATTCATTGTCTTAGCTATTCTGGGGTTCCCTAATGTTTAACTCTTATTTTGGTATGCCAGAATATTAGCAATGACAAAATTGATTACATTTTTTTTACACAAGAAAAATTTTGTCAGAACACGAAGCTCATATTTGCTCAAAATTTAATAACAAATTAGGAACAACACCAGTCTCAGCAACAAAAAATAATATTAAGAACAACCGAAAAAGAATTAATTTAAATCAAAAAAGAAACTAAATTCTGTTCTGATAAAAAGCAATAAAGCTTGAGTGGTTTTCTGGCAGTTACAAGCAAAATTGCAACAATTCTGAGACTACACATTGCTATTACGCACTGCGCCGGTAACAAAAAAACTTTTTGGCTCTCGTTCAAACGAAGATTAGTGCTCGCTTTTTCGCTTTCCGCAATTTTACGGTGCTGCAAAAGCAGCAAAAACAGGCGTTTACAAGCAGACATCATAGCATTAGCAATTAACAAACATGGTCACCATGATTGACATCAATGATCTCAAAATTTAAGAACTAATTAAAAGCAGCTGAGGCTTAACATTGGCAAAAAGATAAAAACAGCCAGCCTTAACTCAAAGTTTACTGATTCTTATTAAAAAAAGTGTGCTTAAGATATTAAAAAAGCAGAATACAATTAGGGTACTGTTACCTGCGGTTAATTTATCATACATTTTATAAAGGGTTAAAGTTTTGCTTGATTGGCTTCACAGTTATCAGCAATTAGCTCGTGACTGCCGTATTTGCAGTAGCCCAGTGCCAGCATGCACGAGAAAATTATTTCCTCAGCGTTTCTAATATGAAATTTAGTATCGAAATCACAATTAATTACGGTAAAAGCACTACAGGGTGTTTTGTACTATGAACACAATAGTGTGTGAAGTAAATTTAGGATAATCGTAGCCAGCGACTCGCAAAGCATTCGTGCTTTGCGCTATGCCTGGGCGACTCGTAAATTGCATACGATTTGCTGTTTACACGAGTGCGACTTTGCCCAGGGACTCTCGAGACGTTGAAATCGATCTCGTGTAAGTGATCACGGGCGAGAACGATTCTTGCATCGAGTCGCGCAAAATATAATCGCTATCGCAAATCGCAGGTGTTACTTACACGGCTGCGATTCTTCCCAAACGCGATCGCGGCAGGCGAGTCTCGCCTCGTGTGAGTAACCGCTCTGCGACAGAGATTTTCACGCATAATAAAATAAAAAATCTTCGAAACGCGTTGCAAAAAAGTCGCCTGTGTAAATGCGGCTTAACAAAAATGCGATATTTACAGTTCGATAAATTGCCAAAAACCTACAAATCGCAAAGACGGTTTTCCGCGATATTTCCCCAAAATGCTAGCATTTAGTAGGACAAATGAAGATGGTTTGTTGGCTATCTGGTCACAGACCACAGTATAGTTCGTGCTCTGCAAGTAGAGCGGTATAGTAACAGGCCCGGCGCCAGAGCAGAGCAATGTGTTTCGGCGGGCACAAACTTTTGGAGAAACGCTTACGCAGCCGAGACCAGACGCATTAGGAATGCAGCAGCAATCTGGTGAATATTTTGCTCCAAATCTTATGTTATCCTCCTTTGGTATGGATTTTGCCCTCAAAATTGGAATTGAAGACCAAAAAAAGATTAAAAAAAATTTTCATCGCTATATCTTAGACTACCTGATTACGTCCACTCGATCTGTCTTGATGTTTCGTGGAAAAGCGTTTGTGGTGACCAGTTTTTGGGCAAAAGTTTGATGGCTCTTTCGTGCTAGTGCAAAAGTTTATGCTCTCGCTTGGAGAGCACCAGCAGTGATCTGGGCGGCACGGCTCGAAATACCCCCCCATGCATAGGTGTAGCCAGGAATTTTGATTGGGGGGGGGGGGTGGCAAAACAAAAATCACATGCAATGACGTCATCAAAAATTTTCGAAAAAGAAAGTTTTGTTGGACAAAGATATCGTACAATGAAAGATCAGAAGCCGTGGCCTGGTTTGGCGCTTAACCAAGAGTTTACAAGAGGGAGAGGGCTTAAATCAAAAGTTGAAAATGAAAATATCTAAATTGGGAGACGTGCGTAAGTAAACTAGTATAACTCAAACGTATTCCAGACTGGAATCTGGGTCGAACTCTCTGCCGCTGAGCGATTTCTTGTAATTTTTTGGAAAAAACGGCTATTTTCATGCCACTGGATCACATTTCGCATGTGTTCAGAACCATTTGAAAGAACAAATTTTTAACATTTAAAAGCCAATTGAAAAAAATTAACTTGTTTCAATCCTCTTTTTACTTAAAATTTAGTCCAAAATACGTTTATAATTTTGCACTTCGGGGTTAAGTTTTGCTAGTACTTTAGTAGAAAATAATAACCCCCTCAAAAATTTTTCTCGGATATTTTTGTTTTAACATAAAAATAACCAGTTGTAGAAATACATGTACGATCAAGGGGCCCCAGGCCCCCTCAATTCAATTTCAATAATTTGTTCAATGAGCATATCTCCTGGCTATTTCTTTTCAAAAATATTTTTTCGCGTAAAAACTGTCAAGGTGGAGGTGAATTGTTATTAAAAACCGCACAATAGATGGTTACGCCTATTTACCATGTTATTGCCCGAGCTGGATTTACATTGCGCCGGCCCCCTGGCACTTGGGAGATATTCGCAACATCTTCCTGCCAAACATAAGTGTACACCAAAAACAAAGTCTTACCATCTGAGTGCAGGGTCCCTGGCACGGTGCCATATGGTGAATGCCGCCATGGTAATTGCATTACGTTTTTAAAAAGGTTAAATGAGAGCCCGAGGCAGCAACTTTTAAGATAAAAACCCTTAATTTCAGCCAGGTTAAACATTTTAATTGGTGGGCAAAAACTGAATTGAGGGGGCTCGGGCCCCATGGTCGTCAATATTATTCTTAATTACTGTTGTACGCGTTTACTGTTGTTCGCGAAAAATGCTAAACGAAACTGAAACGAACGAAACAATAGGCTTTTTTGTCACATTTTTTTCATTGGTCGCATTTCAATAGGGGGGGCGAGCTTCCTGGGCCCCCCTCTGGCTTCGTTTATGCCCGCGTAGCGCCGGGCCTGAGTAATTACACCATTGCATAGTAAAATAAATTTTGCTCCAAAAGTAAACAGTAAAACTCAGAATTGAATTTATAGTGCGCTGAGAATTGAACTAACAAATCAAATCAGATAATAAACAAGCTTTAAAGACAATTTAGTAATGGAGTTATACTCGAAGAAAAAATACTTAGTGTAACGTGAATCGCATTAAACATCATTTGCTTAACATGTGTCTAATGTATATAGTGGCGACGCGTATAGCATGTTGCCAGCGCTATAGAATGCATCATTATTACGTATCTCCTTTAACTTCGTCAAGATCGGTTCTTAAATGCTCAATCTACTTTTGTGTCAAAGTTGGACGAAATCATCGCAGGGACGTGAATCACCTACCATTTCTACAAAACTCCAAGAAATGTTTTGTAACTCGGTCGATTGATAAATTTTCCTGTCGGATCTCTACGCGAAGAATTATTTTAGCGGTTGAGGTCCGAGCGTGGGATAAACAGATCGACTACTTCAGAGCTATAAGAACCGGCACAGAATTCCCAGTCGGAAATTTTCCTAGGTTTATCCTTGGCCAAGCTTGTTTCAAGTTAGAATTTTTCTCGTATTTTTTCCTTGGCCGACATTCAATAATCATGCTTGCATCTTGTTTGTTTTATCCTTGATATTTGCAAACAAATCAGAAGTAGCAAATCATCCATGAAACATCCTTGTTTCTAACATGTTTTTTTTAACACTGCCGATGTAAACAACTTTATCCTAGAATCATGATTTGGACAATGCATAATTCAACATTGATATTTATTTTTTAAACCAGTTTCCAGGGTGTCGAACCGAACCTGAACCAGAAAAATTTTACTTCAGTGAACCTGAACCAAACCTGAACCCTCAAAATTGTGCTCAAGTGAACCCAAACCGAACCTGAACCCCTAACAAAGTAAGAATATATTTTTCCATATCCGGATGCCGCTGGCGCTGGTACACGCACAATAAAAGCAGTGGTGATCATCAACAGGATCAGCAATATCTCCTTTTTTTTTCTGGACGAAACGAGTAACGACAGTTAAATTTTAAGTCAATGAACCCGAACCGAACTTGAACCAGTAATATTTTACTTGGGTGAACCTGAACCAAACCTGAACCTCGAAAATAGTGCTCAAGTGAACCCGAACCAAACCTGAACCGCTAAAATATTTTGAGCACGAGCTAAACCTGAACCCGAACCGTTATTTGAAACGGTTCGACACCCTGCCAGTTTCTAAATCACATTTATTTTGTTTCGTTAACTGGCTGTAACAAAATTTGCTGCGGTATAATATAAAAATTGATAATGCAGTTTTTTTGTTATAGTTGCAATCGTTTGCAAACCAGGCAATATTTTGTTCAAAGGCAAAAGAGACAGAAAAATGGTCCAGAAAATGTCATTGGAAAATGGCAGCGCAAAAAAATTTGGGTATTGCAAAAATAGCAATAGGCTTCCGGAAAATGGTAGTACTGAAAATTCCTGCGCTGGAAAATGGGACTACTCACTGTTGCCATTCTAAAAGTAACAAATGCAATATTTAAGGGGATTCTTTGTTTTGGCATGTCTGACTTTTGGGGTAAGGGTATGTTCGGGGGGTGTCGGATAGTCTGTATCATCTGGGGGTGATATAAAAGGCCCCCCGAACACGAAAAAGAGTAGAAATTCATTTTCCATAACAACACTGAGTACATCCATTTTCCGTTTCTGACCTTTTCCAGTACCGCCATTTTTCAGTGCCGGAATTTTCAGCACTGGCATTTTCCAGAATTAGCATTTTCAGTCCTAGCATTTTCCAGGACTGGCATGTTCCAGTATCGGCATTTTCAGCACGGGCATTTTCCAGCGATCCACGAAGGCCGCGGCTGCCTACTGAACTACAACACTGTTTTCAGAGGTGGAGTCGAGGACACAAAGCTCGAGGCCAAGGCCAAGGCCAAGGACACAAAAAAAATCCGAGGCCAAGGCCAAGGCCAAGGACAGCCTTTCCGAGGACAGAACCTCTCGAGGCCAAGGACAGGAATGCTCGAGGCCAAGGCCAAGGACCAAGGACACAGGCGCAAGCATTCTTCAAAAAAAAAAAACGTCTTCAAAAAAATTTTTTTAGGCGATCTCCAATTCATTGGCGTACCCAGAATTTTTGATTGAGGGATGTCTAAACCACAAATCACATGAAATGACGTCATCAAAATTTTTCCAAAGAAGAAGTTTTTGTGGGACAAATACATTGTAGGATGGAAGATCTGAAATCGTTGGCTGTTGGCACGTAACCAGGATTTTGCAAAGGGAGAGGGCTTAAACTAATAGTTCAAAAACGCAAATATCTAACTTTGGAAACGTGTTGAGTAAGCTAGTGTAACTCAAAGATATCACAAACGGGAGGTCTGGAGGCGGGGCCCCCAGCCGCCAGAGGCTTTGAGGGGGGGATTTTTTGTAAGTTTTTGGAAAAAAAAGCTATTTTAATGCCATTGAATCACATTTTGCAAGTGTTCAGAGCCATTTAAAAGCACTAGATTTTTGACATTATTGAAAGCCAATTGAAAAAAACAAATCATTTAATACTCCTTTTACTTGCAACTCAAGTCCAAAACACGTTTAACATCTTGGATTTTGGAGTTAAATTTAATTGTAAGTGATCTGGTCCAGGTAGGGGAAAGCAAGATGCATTGTCTCTTCCAACATTTTAGCAGTAAATAATAATCCACTCGAAGATTTTCCTTTGAGATTTTTGTTTTGTCATGACAATAACCAGTTATAGGAGTACATGTTCGGCTAGGGGGCCCAGGCCCCCTCAATTGAAGTTTAATGATTCGTTCTATCAGCATTTTCCATGGCTAATTTTTTAAAAAAGTATTTTGTACATAAAAACCGGCGAGGTTGGAGGTGAATTGTTATTGGAAAATGGTAAAATAGATGCATACGGCAACTAACCATGTTATTGCCGGGCCGGATTTATTTCGCGCTAGGCCCCTGGCACTTTGGAGATTTTCGCAACATCTTTCTGCCAAATATACGTGAAGACCAAAAAAAAAGTCTTACGATTTTAGCTCGGAGCCCATAGCTGGTAGCTACTTAGGCGCGTAGCCAGAAATTCGCAATGGGGGGGATGTTTTGGGGGTCTGGGGGCAGGCCCCCAGTCGCCGGAGGCCAATGGGTGTTAGGGGGCGAAGTCCCCAGCTGCCGGAGGCTGGGGGTATGGGGGCGGAGCCTCCAGCGCTCGAAAATTTTGCATTTTTTTGCAAAAATAACTTCATTTTAGAGCTATTTTAATAGAAAATAATGCTTTTTAAACGCGGCATAGAAATTGGCAGCCCAACATGATTCAACTGGTTGCATTAATGGGCTATATGGGAAGTGGCTAATGATAACATTGCAGTTCTCTTGTTTACGTGCTGGTTAAACATAAAATCCTATTATTCAATAAAACTCACACGGAGTAATCTATTTCGTCTATGTTTTATAACGAAAAATAATTGGGGGAAGGGCTAATGGAAAGATATTTGAGAGGAGTGACTGGTAATTAACTAACACTGAATAGCCCCCCTACCCTAATTCCTGACTTTATGATATATCTGTTGATAAAACCTGTGTAAGGAGTTTTTACATTAGCGATCAAATTTGATTGTTTATTTTCGGGCATTTTTTCAAAGTTTTCATTGATTTGTGACTTTAATTTTTGGCAGTTAGCCCCCCCCCCCTGAATATACGTTTCAAATGATGCTTTAAATCACTTTTTAGTCAATTCCAGCGCAAAAAACAGTCTCAAAAGAGGTAAAAACGTGGTATTTTCCTTATTCTGCATTTTGGTTGACAGGCCATTGGGGGAGCTATATTCCCCGCCTCTCCCATGGCTACGTTACTGCTGGTACTGCTTCACATTATGGTAAATCCGGCCCTGATTAATGCATTACGTTCACAAAAAGGCTAGACGTGGACCTGAGAAAGAAACTTTTAAGACAAAAACTCTCCGTTTTCTTCGGGTTATACGTTTAAATTGACTGGCAAAAATTGAATTGAGGGGGACGCAGAGCCTTCAATATTGTTTTTAGTTATACTGTTGTAAGCGAAATTGTTTTTAGTTATAACTGTTGTTTTTAGTTATACTGTTGTAAGCGAAAAATGCTAAAAAGAAACTGATACTGAAGAAACTATAGGCTTTTTTGTCACAGTTTTGTCATTGGTGAATTTTCAATTGGGAAGGGGGTGGACCCCCTCCTCTTGGCTACGCCTTTGCTCCAAGTGAGGAAAACAAAAAAAAGGTGCTCGCAAATTTTCTGCAACGTTTCTGGCGTTTTCAAACGAAATTTCAACTGTTCAAAAAATAGTGCTGTCCTCGAGCCGAGGACAGGGCAATTTTCGAGGACTTGAGGCTTCGAGGCCAAGGCCAAGGCCAAGGACTTGACCTTCGAGGCCAAGGCCAAGGCCAAGGACTTGAAAATGTGTCCTCGAGGACGTCCTCGAGGCCAAGGACGTCCTCGAGGACTCCACCTCTGACTGTTTTCATTGAAAACTTTTAACCTTGGTCAAGCACTTTGTTCTTTGCAAAAAACCATAGTCGATGAACTGAGAAGATGTTTTTATAATTCTGAAAAATAGTTGTGTTTTGTGGCCTACACTACGTAGCGGTGCTTTGCGTTACCAGCACGCTTTCTTTTTCTTTGTTGTTTTCTAAAAAAAAAATTTGCCAAAACGTTTAGTTTATTATTTAACAATCTACAAGATATTTTACTTTCGCTGAAAGAAAGTAAGCCAATTAGGAAAAAGTCAATAAGCGGCAATAAAATTTACAATAAAACCTTACAAAAATCAAATAAAATAATAATTTACAAAATCAATAGCGCTAGTACCTTTGCAGGCACCAAATTTCTTTTGAAAAATTATGATTGATTGTACTTTTTCAGAATAGACGTTACATAGTAGGGTAAACAGAGTGTCAAAGCCCAGAATTTTTTGAAGGCAACTAAACTTCTTGCAGAACTGTTGACAGCGGTTAGGCTAGGATATTAAATTCCTCAAAAGTTTTGTCGCTGTTTTCCCTTTTCTGGTTTAGTAGTATGCTTTTTTTGTCTTAAACGTTGCTATGGCAGGCTGGTGAGCCAGAAATAAAAATTCACTATCACTTGTTCTATTTCCATAGCCTAGGCTAAAAATTTTGGTTCTACCCTAAAACAGGCTTGTAAGAAAGTGATTATTTTTTATCGAATATCACTCAATTTTGAATACTCATAGTTACATCCAGGACTCGCGATTTTGAATAGGATTGCTGTAGAAATTTCTCTGAAAGTATGCAGTATTAGGTCAAGCAGTAGGCTAGTTATTGCAGTCCGTCGGGGTGTATAGGAAGGAAGTGGCTATTTTGCCTCCAGAGGCAAAATAGTGCTTTTCCTCTGTTTAGGTTAGGCTTGGGGTTGGGATTAGGGTTAGAGTTTGGGTTAGGATTAGGCTTAGGGCTATTTTGGCACTTGCGGCAAAATAGCCGCTAGGACTATTTTGCCTCCAAATGACAAAATAATATGGTGGTATGTTGCCTCTAGAGGCAAAATAGCCACTTTCATTAAAATAATCTAAGTTATTAGTTAAGTCTGTAAACTGGTAAACTCATTAACGGAACAAGAAAACTGAAACTTATCGTAGGTACGGTAAACAGTAGACTTGATAGGGTATAAAATGGAGTTGACTGTTATGCTGACTAAGCCTAATTATCTAAAAAAGCTTTTAGTATGCATCAGTGTATTTTTATAATCTTAGTGCATTTTGGTTATATTTGGCTTCGCACAGAGCAGTTAGCATATGGGTTAGGCTAATCACAGATCACTTATCGTCAACCGGGGCGACTTTGAATGTTTTTGAATCATTTTTACTTGTCACTTCAGCCAGGTTTAAGCAAGAAAAGTGCTTGTAGGCTGAACGTAACACTTATGGCCTCAGCAACTGGAACTGTCATAACTAAAAAAATAGGAAGTGTCTACATCACCAGTTCGCTTTTGGACACCAAGTCGCTGCTGCGTCGGCAGCCTGTTATATTGCTGTTTTCTCATTGCTTTGATTTAAATACGCCATTTTGACACATGAATTGCCAGCCCAGACGGTGTAGTGGTATGCACACATGCCTAACGACCCGAAGATCAGGATATCTATTCTTGCTGAACCTGCTTGGCAGAATTAGCGATAGAGAGCTATTTCGCTTGAAAATTCTTTTTTTTCTCTAAAACCTCACGAATAAAGTTAAGGTTCGGGCAGCGATGCCAGCTTGAGAGATAGTAAATTGAACAGCAAAAGGAAAAAACCAGCACCGCCGGTGCAGCAGCGATTAGATGTTGGAAACCGGGCCGGTGCTGCAGACACTGCCAAAAAAATATTTGGTTTTCATAAGCCATATGTTCTATCTCAAAAAGCATTCAAAGTCGCCCCAGCGAGGCGACTTTGAACAGTTACCAGTGATTTCGCCACAAACTGATGGTTAGGGCAAGATAGCTCTGGGGATAGTAGATTTGTTTAATGCTGCTGTTCTCAGTCAATGCTTTAATTTTAACAATGCAGTAGTACAATGGCTTTGGCAGACAGGCCAAGGGCCTGTTTTGTCTTTAAAATGCCGTCTGTCATGTAATCAGTTTGTGATGAAATCACTGTGACGAAATCACCGGCAACCCTTTAATCTACCTACCAACATGCACTTAAACCTTCATTTACAAGTGCAAAGTTGCCTTCGCCTGGAATGTCTTTGAATTAGAGTGTTGCAGAGTGGCTAATTTTTCCACTCTGCAACCACTCCGAAATTCTTTAACTGACTCCAGCTCTAATCCGGCTCCAAAAATTTTACAACAACACTCCACTCTAAAATACTTTGATACAAAAATACGCTTCGACAAAAAATTCAAACTTATTGTCATATTTCTCAATAACCTGGATAAGCGTAGCTTAATCACATTTTGATATTCCCAGAGAGCAAAAATTGTTGCTAATTCTACACCCAACTATCACTTTGGCTTAGATAATTGATTAAAGTCACACTCCAGCTCCCAATTTTTTTAAAATTGGCATTCCGCCTTAAATATGCAAAAAAAAATGTGTGGCCGAGTGGTGAGGGTGGTAAACTGCCGATCACATTGTCATGGGTCGAGACTGCAATCGTCTATCGCTAATGGACCTGACACGGGCATCTACATGTCATTAGTAATGGTGAAATAAATCGCCCTATTTTTGAGAATTATTCTGTTGAAATGATGATGTCATTGTCATGTACGTACCGGTAACCTTGTGCTAGTTGAGCAAAAAAGAAAAAATATCTACCGGTATTTAAGTTCAAACATTGACCAAGTAGGAGATCGCTCTTGGTCTTTAAAAGTATTTAACTGAAAACAAAGTTAGTTTTGGTGAAGTGTTCAAAGTCGCTCCGGTTGACGATAATTTGGAAAAACGTAGCTCATTACTTTGTGCCTGTTTGTGATCTACAGTAGTTTTTTTCAGTTTTTTGGTTTTGTAGATTCAACTAGGCTACTGTATTTTTAATAATTACTGTAACAAATTTCTTAACGTTAGGTCTGTACTTATTCAACTTTGATTACCATTAGTGATACTGGTATTGGTTTACATTGGTGGGCAGTATGTTGCTCATCTTTTTGAGTAGTGGTAGTGCTGCTACTTTTCAGTTTTGAAAACAAGTACAGTAGTGGTCAGAGGTGGAGTCCTCAAGGACGTCCTTGGCCTCAAGGACACATTTTGAAGTCCTTGGCCTTGGTCTCGAGGCGTCAAGTTCTTGAAAATTGCCCTGTCTTTGGCTCAAGGACAGCACTTTTTTTGAATTGTTGAAATTCTGTGGATTGCCTGAAAAACATTTTGGGAAACGTTTTTTACTGGAGGGTACCTAAAAAATTTCTAAAAAAAGATTTTGAAGATCTTTTTTTTTAAAACACTTGCGCTTGTGTCCTTGGTCCTTGGCCTCGAGAGGTCCTGTCCTCAAAAGGGCTGTCTTTTGCCTTGGATTTTTTATGTGTCCTTGGCCTCGAGCCTTGTGTTCTCGACTCTAACTGTGGTAGTGGTAGCACCATTACTTTTTAGGGCAAGTAGCAGTAGAGCTACAACTTTTAAGAACTAAAGCATTCTGCTGCTGCTATTTTTTTAGTGTTTAGGATTATAGTAAATAGCAGAAACAGCAATAGTGAAAGAAAAATTTTGAAACTGTACTCAAAGTAAAAGTCTTCTTATTGACGATGAAAATGATTGTAGTAAAGTAGAAAGTACCGTAGGCTATTGAGCAATTAAAGTACTCTGGTAAAATAAAAACTGATTACTTCTTAATAAGGTTGTATTTTGTTGACAAAATTTTGTGGCTTCTATGGTATATTTGGCAAACATTAGCCCTCGTTTGTAATGTTTCAAAAATGGCTATTGATGATCAATTTTGGTAATTATATTTGTATAAGACTGATGCTGGAGTGTTAAAAATGTGGTAATTCTGTATATGTGACTATCCACCTTGACAAAAGAAAGAACTAATAATCTGGTTATGCACTACTAAATTTTTCTGGTTGGAAGAAAAAGGTAGACCAAACAATTTTCAATGCTTTTGTGTTAATAATGCATACCCTCTTCTTTGAATGTTTATGTTTTTTTGATGTAAATTTAATATTTAAAACTTGTATACTGTAACTAGTAATGCATTGAATATGAAAATTTGGTTCAATACTTAATAATACAGCAATAATATTTTATGTGCTGCCTGATGCTTAAGCTTTATCTTTGAAAAACTTAAATTCTGAAGAAAATCAAAAAATTTTGGGAGTAACACTGGTATTAGGGCCTAGGTAAAATGAACATTCTTTCCATCTTGAAAAATGTAGTATAAGCATAACGTTAGTTTCTATTTTCAGAAGTTAATTTGGCAAATGGACTTATCCTGACTTTTGATACAGTCAAATGCCATGACTATACTGGTACGCTACGCAGTGCACGGTACATTTTGCATTATGCTTTACAATCTGTGAGCCTCTGCTTGAGCTATTTTTTACAATATTCATGCCAGTGTCAAATTATATATAAAAGGAAGTGTCTCCTGCACCGTCCCGGTTTCGGACATCAAATCGCTGGTGCACCGGATTGCGTTTTTCGCATTGATTCGATTTAAATACAGCAATTTGACACCTCGCATTCGAAGCCAAGATGGCATAGAGGATAGTTCGCTTGACTTCAATGCAGAGGGTTGGGATATCGATTCCCCCAGCACACGTTTTTTAAAAATGGTGCTAGAGAGCTACTTTGCTTTAAAGTTCTTTTTTTACTCTAAAATCTTATTATTAGAGTTAGGGTTTAGGCAGTGATGCCAGCCTGAGAGATAGTAAATTGAACAGGAAAAGAACACGACCGGTGCAGCAGCGATTAAATGTTGGAAACCGGGCCGGTGCAGCAGACACTGCCTATATAAAAATGGTGCTTCAACTATCTACGTTAACGTTTGGGTTATTGGTTAGATGTGTCTTGGTTTTGACTTGAGGCTGGATATCAGAAAAATACCAGATGTCGAACTGGAACCAGAGCTGCATATTGTCGCATCACTTATCAGTAATTGTCACTAATCTTTATTTTAGCTTAACTTTTACTGGTGGCATGCAAAATTGGTTTAAAAATTTCAAAATATAAAGTTTAAAAATTTCAAAATATAAAATATATTCAAAATATAAATAACAAAATATAGGTATGCACTTGCCCCCCCCCCCCTGAAAATTAAGATGTCAAGAATTTTTTATGTTTAAATTTGCAAATTAAGTCAAATATATCTATCTAAACTAAAAAAACAACCCTTTGTGGAGCTTTTTTACCTTTTTTGCCAAGGTGCAGAGGGCGGGGGCAGGAGAAATGGGATTGCCCGTTGGTAGTGACTATTTCACCAAAAATTTTCAAGTTAAAGAAAATAAAGCAAAAATGAGAAATATTCATCCGCGCTTTTTTTATTTGCTTTTTTGGGGAAAGGTTAGGGCTTGGGTTCGATTTGGGGATAGTTTTAGAGTAAGCATTTGAGTTCGGGTTAGATTTGAGTCAGAATTAATAGAAAAAGAGATAAGAATTTCTGGTGAAATAAAGCCTTTCTCACCCATTTTACATGAATTATACAGCATTTTCCTAAAAGCGAGCATAAGCAATGTTCCAAGATTAAGCATTAAACTATTTAATAAAATAATTATCAATATCAAACGTTTCTGCATTCTGTCAATGAGCTCTTATTAGGATCTAAATACAATGGGGTTTAATATTTCAAATTTATGCTGCACTTATATAAACACTAAAATAATAATTACTCTGCCATTAAATTAATTTTGCCCAGAACCAAAATCAAAACCAAACTTTGCCATCAATAGCATAGCCAGGGAGACTGTGCCCACCTGCATTGGCCTGCTGTAGACCAAAGTGCACGATAAGAAAAATTACACAATTTTTGGCCTTCAAAGGTATTTTTTGCCATAATATGGCCTCTAAAGTTGTTCAAAGCCACTTTTTAAACATTTATTATTAGTATTACTATTATTCTAATTATAATCTTTAGTTTTTTTGGGGGGTATTAACTTATTTATCAAAAATACAGCAAACAAATTAATCGATAAAAACTTCAAAACATGGCTAAAAACTAGCAGTCAAAATTGATTGCTTAATGCAAAATGCTTAACTTAAGCTTCATGCAGTAAAAGAAGTATAGGAGGGCTATTCAGCATATACTTTATGTAATTACCAAGAGTTTTGGACTTGACCTATGAGTAACGTTGGGGTTTGAAGAGGCTGAGCTATTTAATTCTTTTAAATGGCTTTCAAAGGGTACCAATTTGGTTTTTTGAATGGCTCTAAAAAGATGCGAAGTTTGATTTGAATAGCGTTAAAATGGCTATTTTTTTTTTGAAATATCACCAAATTTACCCAGCAGCTAGAGTTTTGTCCCAAAATCACGGCCTGTGATATGCTTTAATTGCACCTGTTTGCTAGGTACTCTGCCCAATTGAGGCATTTTGCAAAAAAATTCAATCTAGGTTCATCACCCTCCCCCCCTAAACAAAATTTAGGGTGCAATCAGTGGAGCAGCCAAGGAGGCTAAGGGAGCTTAGCCTCCCCTTTTCCAAGTCACTTGGAAAACTTATCTCACATACAGTAGCGTAGTCAGGTTGGCGAGGGGGGTGGTTATAGATAGCCCTACCCCTCCCCCCATTTGGCTGGTCGACCAAAATGGCGATTAAGGAAAATACCACATTTTTAGCACTTCTGAAAATGTTTTAATCACTAAAATGAACTAAAAAGTGATTTATAGCATCTTTTGAAACATGTATTCAGAAGGGCTTATTTGTCAAAAATAAAACTCACAAAGCAATACAAACCTTGAAAAATGTCCAAAAACAAGCAATCAGAGTTGATCGTTAGCGTAAAATTGCTGAACATCGTTTCATCAACAAACATATTGTAAACTCAGGATAGGGAAAGTGGGGCTATTCAGGATTAGTTAAATTACCAATTACTTCTCTCAAATATCTTTTCATTAGCCCCCCTCCCAATTATTTTGCTCTATGAAATACAGACAAAATAGATTACTCCGTGTGAGTTTTATCGAACAATAGAATTTTATGATTTACCAGCATGCAAGGAGAACTAAAATTTTACCTTAGCCACCACCCACATAGACCATTTAAGCAATTAGTTTGATCATGTTTGCACTGCTAATTTCTATGCCACGTTTTAAAAGCATTATTTTTATCAAAACAGCCCTAATATTAAGTTATTTTTGAAAAAAAATGCAAAATTTTCAAGCGTTGGGGGCTCTGCCCCCAGACCTCCATGCTTTTGGTGGCTGTAGACTTTGCCCCCTGACCTCCAGCCTTCGGCGGGGGGGGGGGGGTTTAGCTTCTGGACACTAATGGCTTTCGGCGGCTCTGTCACCAGTCTCCCAAAACAACCTTCCCCCCATTGCAAATTTTTGGCTATGAACACTTAAACATTGTTTGAATTTGATCTGCAATTAAAGAGGGCTGAAAGGGCTAGGTAATCAAAGAATTTCATGTAGATTCTTAATATCAGCAACTTTGTTCTATCCAATAGCCTTAAAAAACGTTGGAAATGAGATTCAAATGATGTTAAAGTGGTTATTTTTTTCCAGAAATTGCAAAAATTGACCAGCAACTGGGGGATTTGCCCCCAGACCCCCGTTCATAATACACTTGAATTGCATTAGTTTGCTCAACATGCCGCCCAAATTGCAAGATTTTGTTTTGACAGGGTCATGTTAACTTTTGGTTCAAATCCCTTAGCAAAATCCTGGTTGCAGCTGTAAGGTTTTATTTTATCCATTAGATACTGGATACATCGCTAGCCCTCCCTTGAAAAAATTTCTGCGGGCGCATCTGGATATATGATTCAAGAAGGGGCTTTAACCTACTTGTTTGAGTGACTGCTTGCATTTATTCATTGTTTTCAATGCTGCATGGATTCATGTTTTTCTGTTACAACGTTCAAGTTGTTTGGTTGCTGTGTTGGTATATTCTACAATTACGCATATAACATTGTTGCAGGACTTGAAACCCTGCTAAGGCAAGGATAGCAGTGACAATTTTGTCCATTACTATTGAACAATGTTGCGCAGACAATGTAACCGAACATATTATAAGCCTTATAACTTGTTATCAAGACAGCAGCAATGGTTGAGAAAAAAAACAGTCAAAAGCAAGTTTGATGTCCAGGCCTTCATCATCTAATGAAGGCAGTTTCTGGATTGATACTGCTGTCAGTGTGCAAGAGCAAGATGAAGCTGATTTTAATATTTCAGATTTTGAAGGTTCCATGTTGGTTAACCCTGGTAATGATTGTAGTGATGAAGATCATGTTATCTCACTATCACTAATGAATGATTTTAATTCGGATTCAACATCATCAGAGACGTTTGTTATTGCCAATCCAGTACAGGATCCAGATCCCATGAACAAAGTTGTTAGGAAACTTACTGTCATTCGATGCTGTTTTGATACGTGAATCTACCCCTCCTCCTTTGGAAAGAACTTACCGAATTCCAAAGGAAATGAATACTATACGGAAAAGGTGAGATAGTTTTGTGATAGATGAGTTGTTTTAAATGCAAAATCGTTGCTTTATTTGAAGATTTTGCAAAAAAATGTTGCTTAGTTCTTTTTACCTGTACTAGTTTTGATTAGGTTTGATAGCACACTCATTGAAAGCTTTAGCAGTGTAGTAGTGTTTGTGCACTGTGCAAGCTGAATTAGTATTTTTTGGATTTTAGTAGTTTTTTTAATTGTTTAAATATGAATTATGTAGAATTTTGCAAATAAGTGAATTTCCTAGTGGAGTGTATCTAGGCAAAATTGGCGTTCCACTTGCTATTACTACTATTCACTGAAAAGAAGTCGAAAATGAATGAACCACCTCATAACTTGCACCACATGTCTGTCATGATAGCCCATTCATTAAACAGCAGCCTAGTACAGTTACTTTTTTATGGAATATCACCTCTCGTCAGCTTGGCTAGCTAGGTAGGTCTATCAATCCTCAAACAACTGTCATGCGACATTTTAGCAACTTGCAACAATTATTGGAGTCATGGAAACCCACTTAATAACCAAAAATAAAAGAGATGGCGTCCGTGGGGGACCACCTGGAGATAATTAACTGGTAGGCTACAAAATCGATTCGCCACCTTATCCGCTAGATTGTGATGCCAACATAACTGTTTAATTATAAGTTATAACACATGTAGTTTACCATTCATATGGCCATATGAATGGAAAACTACATGCGTAATAATTCAACGGCTTTGTTGGCATTATAATCTATCGGATATGATGGCGTGTTGATTTTGCTGCTTACCAGTTAATTATCTTCCTGGGGTCTCTCACGGGCAGCATCTTTTCTATTTTCGGTTGTTAAGTGGGTTTCCATGACTCCAATGATTCTGCAAGCTGCTAAAATGTAGCACGGCAGTCATCTGAGGATTGATAGACCTACCTAGCAAGCCTAGCTAACAAGAGGTGACTTTACTTCGGAAAGCAGCTGCACCAAGCTACTATGCTTTGTGGCAGGGCTATCATGACAGACATGTGATGTAACTCATGGGATGGTTCATTTGTTTTTGACTTCTTTTCACAAAATTTTTCTCTTGCCAACGACAGGGTTGAATGGCCTGTCAAGCTTGTGATACTGTTTAGAAGTAGGACAAGCTACTCTAAAAGAAATTTCCTATTTTGACATTGGAGAATATTTACTTACGATAACGTTACACTTATAATTTACTTGTTTAGGCCTGTGGTTTCTATTTCGCGTAATGCGAAGAGACACATTGTACAAGCTGATACTGCTGCAAACGTCAGCCATCTTTTGCGTGGAATAAGAAGCAGCATTTTTTCCATTGAAGAAAGGTTAACAGCTCAGTGCAAAAGATTAGATGAGATTTACTCAGAGTTGAGCATTGTAAAAACACCACAATTAGATACCGATACAGATGAGAAAGTTGACTTCATTCCTGCACAATCGGAAGAAGAGCTGAAATTGGTTGTAAAAGAGATAAAGGTATGCTTATATTTGTTGTGTTTTGACATCATTCTGTTAAAACTTAATTTTCTTTGGAGAAAAAAATGAAAAACTTGAGGTATGAGAATAACAAGCCTGTTTCTTTTTGCTCGGAATGTGTGCGGAATTGCAGATATATTGTTTCGCAAATTTCGCCTTCAGTTTGGCGAAAACCTATGACATGGTAACTCCTAACATCCCTGTATTCTTCAGACAAAACTTTCACTTAAACCTATTAAGGTGTAGTTGTTTTCTATCTTAGAGGTAGCACTGTATTTATACCTTTTTATCATCTATGTGTAATTGCGCATGAACCAGACTCTATGTTCCAGTTTGAACCTTTTAACACATAGCAACTTTCTGGGGTTCAGTTTGCCAGTTTTTTGAGAGGTCTGACCAACACAACAGGTAACTGCTTAGCCGTGATTTGAAACTAATTTGAAGTTGGCATGTTCTCAAGGAAGGCAACGACGCATCACCAGGTCGAAAATTAAGCCTTTGCCTTCAATCTTGTGAATACTCACTCACCACACTTTCTTACTGAGCTACACCACGTTTTTTAGCCATGCTTTTACAGGATAACTTGATGCTTAATTACGGGCCAATAATGTTGACCAAAAAAATAGAGTAAGTGCAGAAGAAAAAGAATCTCAAGATAAATGTCACGACTCATGGTAGATCAGTTTATTTAACATAGCATTTAAAGGGCGTCGCCGATTGCTTAGTTGGAAGAGTGTTCGGTTTATAATCCAAAGGTTGCTGGCCCCCAGTTCCATATTTGAAGTGGCAATCCATAGTTTTGTCCTTGGGAAAGACACTCCACACTTATTTCTTTTTGCGCCCAAGCAATCTACCATTTATGGTGGCCAAGCCTGACCAAGGACCTGTAAATAGATCTCCCAAAAAGTGCTCTGCATTGATTTGTTTAGACAGATGCAGAGTGCCTGATTCATACTCACGGCCTACCGAACATTTGAAGGGTTTTTGCAATAGTATTGTACATTTTGCAGGATGTCAAAGTAATCGGAAAAAGAATTAATTACAAGGATCTTCGAGGCAGTGTAAGGCTGTTTCTGCGCTTGTTGATGACCAAGGATTTAGCAATGAAATATTCATGGTCCGGTTTTGGTGCCGGAAGAAAAAAAACTAAACTATCCTTTAAAGACACTGAAGCGTTTGGTTTGCTGAAAGGTAAACTTGATTCAATTTTACGATATTTTACTGAAAAATGAATTCGTATTTTGTGAAGATATTGCGTCTACATTTTACTAATGGCAACTGTTACAAAGCACTGTCACCCAAATATCACAACGTATTTTAAATATTGCTGTCAAGTTTGACATGCATTTTCAACATCAGTTAAATTAAACAAGTGGAAAAATTAAGCGAAAGTGTAACAGCTCGACTTAACTTCATACTTGATTGCAGTACAAGAGTGACTAGTTAAAGCCATAGCATTTTGTAGGATGTTTTCATAAAATAACGTAGCTGAATGGTTACAGTTGTACTTGTTTATATCTTAGCTTTTAATAAAAGTGTAAAGAGGATGAAGTATCTAGCTAGGATTATGTGCAAAAATAAAAAATAATCGAAAACATGTCTTCACCAAAGTTCAGCTTTTTACAACCGGTTATTTTTGAGATGTTTTATTTCAAAGTTTGAGATCTCCCAACAGTGTTGGCGGTTAAAATCTAGTTTCCTAGGAATTGTGATATCCTACCTAACTTATACAGTATTTCTATTGTAACACTAATTCACGCTGAAGTCTTGTATTCAGATGTTTTTAACCTGTAGTGAAAGGTCCCTTAAACATTATTTTAGAAATAATGAAATTGTGACTGGCAACGCTGTTGGGTAGATATCCAAATTTTGAAATGATATATCTCAGAAACGATCGGTCATAGAAAGTTGAAATTTGGTAATAATATGTGTTGATGTTTATTCATTTTATTCACATAACCCTAGCTAAATGCTTTACCCCCCTTTGAAGTGCATTGCGATATCTTATACTAGATGTTTATTGTCGCGGAGAAAAATAATACTGGACTTCCACCAGTTCTCTTTCACCAGCATTCTCCCTTTCATAGTTTGAAGGTCACCGATATTTCTGTAAAAGTCAATCGTATGCAACCAAAGAAAGTGATTTTATCTGATGAAAAAAAATGTTAATTTTAAATCATTTGTGGTTTGCGTAAAACGGATGTGTGACTAAGTGTTTGAACCCAGCTCTGTGCAATCACGACAATTTCGAACACTAACATTTTTAACCATTATGCCAGTACAACCCAGCTGACTAAAATCAATTATTTAATTTCGTTTTTAAAAAGTGTTTTTTGGGAGAGTTGTTACCTTCAAACTGTGTAAAAAAATTGTCTCTTAAATATCTACTGGTATCCAAAAAGGAGTGCCTAGCTCAAGCCATTTAAAAAATTGATTTTGGGGATCCATTTAAAAAGGTTCTGGAGGGGTGGTACCTCACAATTTTTGTATCTTAAATATCTCCTGATATCAATAAAAACTGAAGTATTAGCTCATGCCATTCTTCAAATTGATTGTTGGGGGTTTCTGGGGGCTTGGTACCCCCAGTTTATGCCCAAGTATTTGTCTGTTAAATGTCTATTGATATAAATAAATAGCGCCCTAACTTAAGCTGTTAAAAAAATTGATTTTGGGGGCATCCATTTTGGTGGTTCTTGGTGGTTGGTACCCCCAAACTATGTCAAAATATCTTTTCATTCAAAATCTCTCCATATGAAAAAAAAAACTAGCGCTCTAGCCTAACTGTTCAAAAAGTGTTTTTTGGGGGGTTTCCAGTGAGATGGTACCCCCAAATTATCTCAAAATGTTTGTTTGTTGAATATCTACTGATATCAAAAGAAACTTGAGCCTGAGCTTAAACCGTTTAAAAAGAAATTAATTTTTGTGGGGTTCATGTGGAGATTTCTGGGGGGGTGGTACCCCCAAACTATGTCCAAATATTTGTTGAATATCTACTGATATCAAAAAAATACCACCTTTAAACGAGGATTAAGGGCAAAATCAATGAGTGCATCTAAAGTTAGGCCAATTGCATACGACTAGGTTAGCTTTGACTCCATCCTTTTTGACCCATATATTCTAGAGAATATCTACTTGAAACACCACGTCGGTGACTCTAATGGAAATTTTAGTATTTTTTATTGGCAATCCTGTCGTTGATCAGCATTGTCACCGACGTGGTTAAAAGAGAATCCTGTTTATCGACGTGGTTAGTCCTGTTGTTAAAAGAGATTTAGTCCTATTCAAAAAAAAAAAAATGCTAGATTCGATATTATTTTGAAATGAGAAAACTGATGGTCAACTAGATGATCGAACCCAGTCTATTCAATCACAATGGTTTCATATGCTGACGCTTTCAAACCACTCGTCCGCAGTAGCACATGTGCCTTACGTGACGAATATCAATTATTACAATCATGTATTAAACTTTGTTACCTGAAGTTTTTGCGCGTCTGCCCCAAACCACGTGACGTAGCTTCTCCAAAAATGCAGGTGGACAACTTCATATATAGACTTATAATCAGAGGTGGAGTCGTCGAGGACAGATTTTGAAGTCCTTGTCCTCGTCTCGAGGACAGCAGTATTTTTTGAATTGTTAAAATTTGGTGGAGCGCTTGAAAAATTTTTTGGAACACGTTTTTTTGTGGAGATCGCTTGAAAATTTTCTGAAGATCTTTTTTTTTTGGGGAGATCGCCTGAAAAATTTTTGTGAAGACCTTTTTTTTTTTTTTTGGAGAGCACTTGCGCTTGGTCCTTGGCCTCGAGCATTCCTGTCCTTGTAAAGCGGTTTAAACCTTTTAAAGCGGTAAAGCGGTTTAAACCTCCGATTGACATTTCAGTTTTTTTGCTTGGAAACTCGTATCACGTGACCGATTGTCTCCAAAATTTGCGCGTAGTTGTTTCATAGATACCCCATTTAAGATTTAAAGTTGAAGTTTCTACGCCTTCAGCCTTTTTAAAGTTGGAGCGATTTCGGGCTCTGATTGCGGAATTCATAAATTTTCAAGGAAAAAATTAAACGGACTTCCGTGTTTAAGCGTCGCGGAAGTCCCAATTGTTGCTGTTCTTTTCTGAAGAAGTGATGAAACAATTTTTGTGTGAAGTACTTGATGCAATTTTCCAGTAAATATCTTGTTTCAACTGATTGTTTCGACCGCTTTTGCAGTTTACTACTCAACTAGAATGTAATTCTACCACCTTACCACTTCGTAGAACTCGGCTGTCTGTAGAAGAAAATGTAAAGTGATGCTGATGTTTGGTTTGAAGTGCATATTGTTATTAACTGTCTATTATGTTTTGCAGATTGTTTATCGCATACACCGCACGCTGCCGTGTCCGACCAAAGCGTTGTACTCTGCAAACTAGCGACTGGAATGGGGGAAGAAACAAACGACTCGACAGTAGCACTTTACAAACTGATACTGCGTCAGATGAAGTTCAGTCTAATGCACCAAATGTCAATGTTGCCTCTGAACTCCAAGGAATACTTCCAACGCCTTAAGTCTGTAGTGGAAAGGCAGAGCCCCAAAGTAACTTTTTACTATTTGTTGAATGTTTTGAACAATTTTTGTTTTGAGAGGTTGTATGCATCTCCCTTCTTGAATTTAGATGTGCGGTTGCGCAAACAACTTTGGAGCTCAAACGTTTCAGGCATTGAGCTGCTGATACTACAGTTTTGGAGCTAACTTTGAAACAAAAAATTGTGAGGGGATTTTTTTAAATGTTACAGAAGGTTTTGATGGTCAAGAGTTCCAATGCAAAAAGATTTTTGAGGCAAGATTTTGATTAATCATACAAAACAAAATTTTTTGGGGTGCAAAAATCACGTTGACAAAAGTTTGAATGCAAATGTTCGAAAATTTCCTCAAGATCAGAAGTTTTGGAGATCAAAAATATGCTGGATTCAATATGATTTCAAAAATCTTGAAAAGATGAGTTTTGAGGATAATGTGTTGGGGTTAAAAGTTAAGGGGCAAAAAGAACAAAACAGCTATATAGAAAAGATGGTGGGTGAACAAAAGTTATGGGGCAGAAATTCATGGGCAAAAAATTTTTCATGTTAAAAGTTTTGGGGAGCAAATAATTTTACAAATTGAAACATTTGTCTCGAAAAACTTATTTAATTCACGTAAGTTTTGGGGGGTCTTTTTAATTCCACGTAACTTATGGTTAAAAGCTTCAGAATTAAAATATGTAGGGTGAAAGTTTTATTGAATATTTAATTTTCGAATGTAAACCAAAGAGCATATTTTGCATTGAATTACTTAGAGCATACTGAGTGATGGGTACCATGAAGCTATTTGTTTTGTATATACAAGTGAAGGAAGTATGTCGTCCACTTAGGATTATGTGCTAAAATATACCTTCACCAAATTTCAGATTTCTACAACCTATCATTTCTGAGATAATTCAAAGTTTTTGCAGATTTCTCCAACAGTGTTGCCTGTATACATTTCATCTTTTTAAAAATAATGTTCAGATTATCTTTCTCATCTGGATTGAAAGCATCTGAATGTAAGGCTTCAGTTTGAATCAGTGCTACACCAGAAACACTTTTTCAGGTTAGGTAGGCCATCCCAATTTCAAGAAAATTATGTTTCATCTGGCAACACTGCTGGGGAGATCTCTTAATGCTTTGTCTCAGAAACGCTATGTGGAAGAAACCTGGAATTTGGTGAAGATAGATTTTGGGATTTTCTTTGTCTTTTGCACATAACCCTAGCTGGATGACACACCCCCTTTAATTTTTGTGGGCTTGAAATATATTCAGTTATTTAAGCACAATTGTAGTTTGCATTAGCAATTTATTTTTGTGGGCTTTAATTGCATTTATACTATTAATGCACCATCTTCTTTAATTTTTGTGAGCTTGAAATGTGTTTAGTTATTTATGCACAATTGTATTTTGCATTTGCAATTCATTTTTGTGGGCTTGAATTGTATTTATACTATTAATGCACATGATGCTTTCGCGGTTCGGTTTGCATTTGGCATACAACCACCCGTAAGCAATAGAGCGTACTCTGTGTTTAGTTTAAGCAAAAATTCAGTACGCTATGGATTTTGCATTATCAACTAGCTTACCGGCGTGCAAAGTTTTTAATTAAAATTAGCAAAAGTTCCGCTAACGGTTGTGCGTCAAGTGTTGACGACCTTAACATGACTTTAATACTGTGCTGCGTTTGATTGTATAAATGTATATTAATTTTTGAATAAACTTCGTTTCAAACAACAAAACAAATTTAGTTAATCTCGTATGTTATTTTGATAAGCAGAATATACTCATTGTAGAAATTCATTTATCCGTGGCTGAATTCTAGGATTTAAATATAAATCAAGGATGTATTATACTAAAGTCGCGGAAAAAATATGTATAAATCAATGAAGATTCCTTTTTTGCCACGGATAGTGCCTCGAATTATCATAGATTACCACGGATGTATCATCGATTACCATGGATGTATCATCGATTACCATGGATGTATCATCGATTTATCCTAAGCAATATCCTCTAATTTTATCCTCGTTTTATGCCTGGCCTGTCTTATTTCGGTGCATAAGTCAAGGAAACATCCTTGTAATAGCCTTGATTTTATCCGTGGCACAAGGATAGTTCGTGGATATTTTATCCTCGAACCAGCAAAATTTTTCCGACTGGGTTGTGCACAAACTGAATATTGTATGTCATTGTGCTTTAATGGCAAAACCCTAACTTATTTGAATCGGTAGTGATTTAAACAATTGCTTATTGCATTTTATTTGTGTAGAAAATGCGATAAGGAATTTAACTTCCTGGCAAAATTAACTTCCTAGCGATAAGGAATGTAACTTCCAGGTGTACTTTTCTAAGTAATTTCCAAAGCGTTGGTTTGACCAACCAGCATTTTGAAATGCTTGTGTTTTTGAAAATAGCATGCCAACAGCTAATTGAATGGTGATTAGCTTACTTGTCAACTATTTAATCCTGTTAATGCTAATTGTAATCTGCACCGATATTTTTAAAGCTTAAATCATTAACTTTCGTAAATAAAGTTAAAACTTCATTATTAGATACCGTATTTGAATGCCATTGTTTTTTTTACTATTTATTTTTTTTAAAGTAGCGGCAGCGGCGGCTGTTTTGCATGCAAGTAGCGGCAGCGGCGCTACTTTTTATTTGAGTAGCGATAAGCGGCAGCGCCGCTGCTTTATTTGCCAAATAGCGGCAATAATTTGAAGTAGCGGGTGCCCAACTCTGTTGATTTATCTGAAGACAATAGTTTCAGTAGTTTTTGGATAAATCAATAATTTTTGATGTACCATAATTTCAAATTTCATACAAGTTAAAATAAAGAATTTTTAATAGCACAAGTCAACTTGTAACCATGCAAGAAAGAGTTTGTGTCATTTTTGTTTTTAATTGAATGTAAGAAATAACTAAAAACAGTTGAGACTGAAAAGTAAAAACTTCGAAAAGCCAGCTTCAAACCAAAATATACTAGTTCTTAAAAAAATACTCTAAACTTCTTTACTTTCGAAAAGTATTCTTTAAATCATTCAGAAAGTATTCGAGATTAAACTAAGGTAAGCATCAAATTAATAAAATGCTAAAAAAAAGGCCCGTGTCCTTTGTTGTTGTGTTTATGCCAAGGCTGCATTGTTCTTATTTTGTTCTAAAATTTTGAGCAAAAATGAGACTTGTGCTCTAAAAAAGTTCTTATTCTGTATAAAACAATGTATTTTGTTAAAAAAAAAATGTGGGAAGTGCCTATCATTACAATGTAATGACGTTTTGTAATGACAAACGTAGTTTTGAATAACAAAATTTCTTTTGAATATTTTCCGTTCAAAACCAAACTTTTTTTGAAACCTTATCCTTTCAACGCCAAAATCTTTTCAAAACCTTATGTGTCCAACGCCAAAATTCTTTTGAAACCTTATCCTCCAAACGCCAAAATCTTTTTGAAATCTTAACCGCCCAACGCGTATACCAAACTTGTTTGTAAACGTTCGCTACTAACAAATAAATGCCTGTTGTCAACGCAAATAAAGTGATTTGTTTTCGAGAAAAATAGATTCCCGATGCCAATCAATTGAGTTGGTCAGTCGCAAGAAACAGAAAAGAAAGCTAGCAAACCTGTAAGTCCAAAATATTTAAATTTTCTGAAATGTGGATTTAAGAATAGTCTGCAAGCTATTCTGTTCTCATTGACTGTTGTTGAGGAATCACCAACCAGAGCTCAAAACTCGGCTTACTCGTATAACACTGACGTTTTACATATTTTATTGAAATTCAATTAGTAACAAACAATTATGCGTCATATAAGCGCCTTTTTATTAGTGAATAGTGAACGCATAATTGTCAACATCTTACTGGTGACAGCGAAAAAAAAAAAAGAAGTGATACCTGGTCAAAATGTTGAAACACAGTCCTGGTTTAAATGCGCTTTGTTTTATCGCAGCAGTAACTGAAAACTAACTAAAAAGGAGGAAGAGTTTTTCTAGCAGCGCTTACTGACGCAGTGGCCACTTACTATAGGGTACTAATAATCTCTTAATGTTTTTCTTTTAAATCTCTCAGCGAGAGCCATTATTTGCTCTTCCTTTTTTATCTTTAATCTTTAGCTTAAAGTCTCGACGGTAGTGCCAGATGTCGTTGTCTCAGTAGGCTCTGGAGAGTCTCCACTCTCAGTTTTTGCAAAGGGTTGGGTAGCACAAACCAATTAGGCTTACAGTAATTTATTCTTTGAATGAATTTGATGCAGTATTTTGTTTAGAAAATGAGCAAGTGACCATTTTGCTTGGAAAATTTTAAGGAAAAATGACTAAAAAGTAACAAAAACAATATTTTGCTAAATTTTTTTTTTACATTTTTAAAGGTTTAAGGTCTGGGATTGAGTAGAGGTTTATTTAAACTTAGTTTAATAGTAAAGCCCGCTATAATACACGGATATGAGTGTAAAATTATGAGAGAACAGGCGCATTTTTAGTTTATTTGAAACTGAGATTTGATGCACCTCGTGTACCGCCTTATCAGCGCACAAGCTGCCAGTTGGTTCTAGTACACATAGGATATGCTCTTTCTTTACCACACGGTCTAAGCATTAGAGTTTGGAGTTAAAATAGGATACGAACTAATATGGAACTACAGTAAACTAAATTTACCTGTAAAGTAATGCTATTTGCTTTTTGTTTATTGATTGAATACGAGCAAGGCTGGTCGTTTAATGTTAAATTAATGTTTATGGCTAAAGAATGTTTTCAAGTTTTATATTGCCAACATTTGGCAAGTGGTAATCTTACAAAAAAAAGGGAAAAGGAAACCTCTTTTTATTCTTTTTGCAATCAACATTTTGGTTGTACGAATAATCTTTTGCAACTAATCCAATTAAGATTGTTAATTATTGCCAAAATTTTGAGTTCATCCAAAACCCTTAGTTCTTCAAGAATTTATCCAATTTTATTTTAGACATCGAGTTAAATGACGTTCCACTTTAGATATGGTTGTTAGTAGTGTGAAAATTAACACAATGCACCAAAAAATCAGTTTTGTATAACGATATCATCAAACATAAAGTAAAAATTGAAAATCGATTATTCAACAACAACGATTTAAAAGTTACGCCGGTAGCGTGCTTCTACAAAATGTCATTCTTCATTTCTAAAAGTTTTAAGTTTTAACTTTAAGGGAGCAAAAAGTCTTAATTGGTTTTGAAAGGATTGCATTATTGATGTAGTTTTAAGTTATACACTGTAAAAGAAAAACAACATAGTCGTTATAAATGTAACGACTATGTTAACACTACTTACCCATGAACTATGATTTAAAAGTGGGTAATAGTTATTCGAATCTGAACGAATACCATATTATCTCCCCTCAATTACAAAAGCGCTTGTTCTCCCGGTCATACCCAGTTTTTTTGTTTTTAACTCAAATTCTGAGAAAAAAAGCAGCTAAACAAAGTCAGCAAGAAGCAAACTTATTGCGCTGACTCTTGGCTTTTAAAAGAGTAACACACCATCAGAACATTTTATTACCGTCTTCAAAAGAAAATGCAGTAATTGGTAAATGCCCACTTGTGGCGACCAAGATATAAGGGTATAGGCCAGAGCGTTTTTGGAGTAATAGTGTAGCACTGTAGAAGAAATACAGTGCCAAAGCTTTTTAGTGTGCGCAAGAAATCAAAAATCATGAGTGGTTTTTCAAAACCTCATTTTTGTTTTTGATCTCATACTGTGAGAAACTTCATTCTAATTAGAACAATGTAATTTAAAGTACGTTCCTTTTTTTTTGTAGCATACAAAGTAAACAGTGAATGCAATGCAAAACTGTCAAGTAAGCTCAACTGCAATAAACAAATTAATTTCAAAATTTTTTGTAGTTTCAAATAATGACTAGTAGTGTATTCATCAGTCTCTAAAATTGCGATAAATTCAGACCCAAATTCAAATTCATTTATTCAGATGTCTAAAAATTTTAATTTATTTAAAGTGTTTTAACGGAGTTAGATTTGCCCTTATTAAGTCATCCCGATTGTAATGTTGTAATGGTAAGCAATGCGACAACACATCACCGAATTTTTGGGGTTGACGTAGAGTTAATGACAGAATAATCAAATTAATGATGTAGATAGGGTGGAGTGAGTGACCAATATTAAAGCCAAATGTATCTAGAAGATTTAATAATGCTTGAATATTTTAGAGAAATGGTTTCTGCAGGGAGAAAAAAGGCAAAACAAAACAGAATTTCCAGTATTTTGATGGCGTCAATATGTCGGACAAAGCTTTGTGGCTGTTTACGATACCTTTCCTATTAACAATATTCTATTTCCAACTTACAATACATTCTTCGCACTTCCAAGCTGGTGGGAAAAGGTATGTGGTCATAACCAGGGTTCCGAGAGGGGGGGCAGGGGGGAAATGACACCGTAGCCCTTGGACTTCAGGAGATCCATCAAGATCACACTGAAAAGTGAACAGCAATTGCTGCTGTGCAAGTAACGTGCAGATATTATCATAACATTGGAGCAACGCTCTAATTCAAATGGGGTTTTTTGCAAAAAAATAGGTCTTCTTTTGCGGAGAGGAGGACTAGCTAAAGATGGGGCCCTGATGAATAGCTAAGGATAGCCTACCTGACTCCGTGGATTCTACGTATAGGCCCCTGCTGACTCTGTGGGTTTTGCATATGGGTTCCCCTCCTCCACTGACAAGCTCAGGACCAAGGACGGGCCCCCACTGAGTCCTCAGTTGTGCATAATTATCGTGATAGTGTCTAACGCCATTGCTAAAAGGGTATTTTAAGGTCTAACATTGGCCTTTAACAATATCGAGTAGGCTAGCTCAGGATGGGCCGCTAAGGATAGACTACTGCTTACTCAGTAGGTTTTGCGTATGGGCCCCAGCTGACTAGCTCAGGACGGGCCCCAGCTGATTGCCTGATTGTTTGCTGATATCGTAAGTCAGAGTTGTCAAAGGAATGATTTCTGGCCCGAAATGGAACTCTGTGAAGCTAATTACGTCACGTAAAGGAGCACATAGCCTGTCGAAGTCAAGTACCTTTAATTTTAACTATTAGTTTTTAAAGAATTAATTGATGCACTAATTTATTTCATTGCATCTGTAACATATGCCTTGCTTAGAAAAAATTGTTTCGCTGGAACGCTTGCAGAACAAACTAAACTCCAGCCCAAACCAAAACCAATTGACAACTCTGTTTTGCGTTTAATTAACTAATTTTAATTCTACTGTAGAAATGCCAGCAATTTTTTGCACTATTTAAGTTTCCTAATTTACTGGTCACTATAGGTGGGTAATATTTCTGTTTGATGTTTGTTTACTTGTCTGCTTCTCTCACAAGAATGCGACAGTATAGGGCTATACATTGAACGAATACGCACCCGCTTAAGAGTTTCCGGTGTTCTTTTGATTTTTTGAGAGTTGTTATCGCAATTCTATTGCTGCTTGCCAGTTTACAGCATGCAAAAATAAGTGTCGTATAGATCCTCATCCGATGATGAAACACCGTGACGATGGTGTCAGCTGCCGCTGAACCACACTTTTAAATCAATCAAATGGTCGTCATAAAAACGACTTTCTTTTAATCACTCGGCCACGATGCTGATAGACTTTCTAACAATTATAGAATTTTGCAGCTTTAATCACACTTATGATTGGTTTAAAAATGTTCAAAATTGCAGATTTTGGCTTACAATTGATAGAAATTTTGTAGCGGCGGGGGCCTTGCCCCGGCACCCCTTGCTGAAAGTGTCGCTATTCAGTGAGAAATCGTCGTATTGAAAAGTTTTGTTATGCTTACGCCGCTGGGTAATTAAATGAAAAACCAGGACGTGTGGCTTGTAATGTTGAATTAAAATATAAGGGGGCCCAATGTTTAAGCTGTTTCCTGACTCACGTTTGGCTCTCGGCCCCCCTGGTCACAACCCATGTATTCTAAAACTCTCACTTTATACAATTAACAAATTCTTCGAGTTATTTCCTCGAAATTAGACATCTTATGATACTGAAACCTCAAGTCAGTTAGATCAGTTAAAAGGTTTCTAGATTCGTCAGCTCTCACTGTCTTACTTGTGTGCATGCGGGGCCTTTTTTTTTATCAATATTGTGCTGAGAGTTTAAAATAACAACATATAAATTTATTATGTTTTTTTGTTCGTTTTTTCCTTCAAAAATATTGTTTAAAAAGGTGGAAGCAAAATGATTGAAAATGTTGGTCTGAATATATTACGCTGAGACTTGTTTTACATACATTTTACTTTGGCTTTTTACGTTGAAATCGAAGATCTACTGGTGTAGTTTACTGTTTAGCTAAACAATAGTGCTGTGTTTACGTGATTAATTTCAGAGCTCGTTTTAGTGGTTGCGTACTTCATGGTAGAGGGTTGGATCCGTAATCCAAAGGCTACTAGCCACTGGTTCAATTCTCGATCTGGCAATGCGTCGTTGTGTTTTTAGGAAAAACACTTATTGCTAATTTCCTATTGGAACCGAGTTGCCTACCCACCGTGGTGGCAGCATACAGATTTGCACATACAACCAAAAATGGTTCAGCTTTCTTTACCGATCAGCGGTGCTGGAGTAGATAGAGCGCCTGCAACTGAAACGATAGACTTGGGTTTGATTTCCGATTGTGTCAAACCAAAGACTATAAAAATTAGTATTCACAGCTCTGCTGCTTGACGTTCAGCTATAAAAGGGACAGTATGAAGCCTCCAACAATTGTGATAGACAGGTGGGAAGGAGGCAGCTTGAAGCAAAGATCAAAAAGGTTCCTCAACTGTCTCCTAGGCCGACATGACAAAACGTGCTAGCGAGCTCGTAAAGGCCATTCTCGCTCGCTAACAAGCGCTCACGAACAAAAAATTTTCGTAGACAAACTGCCATTTTTGAGCCGTCTCGCCCAACACACGTTAAAACTGCTAGCTCGAATTTCTTTGCGAGATGCTCATAACTTGCATTCGCCCGTAATAAATATCTCATTGTGACGTCAGATGCATTTCTACTTCAAAATAATGCGTTTAAGCGTATTGTATGTACCGCATTGTTTATGGAAAAAGATACTATAAGCTATGCGTTATTATTCTAAGCTAGCGAATTCCTCAACTGATGATAATTACTAGTAAATGAACGACAGCATTTAGTTATATTTTTGGATCACTGTGAAATAAGAATCTTTTTCCATACCATAATTGTTTTAAATGACGTAAAGCGCCCTTGAGATTGTTGGTTGGTAAACTCATATATTAACAGTAACTACAGGCCTTTAGGTTTCAAAACTTGTCAAAAGTGAGCCAGCCGAAGTACACTCTTCCTTTTCAGAGCCGGTAAATTTTAGTTGAGACCGGTTGTTTTTAAGTTTTTGCCGATATTCAGTCTCATTTGTTCTTGATTTTGTAAAAATTTTGAGAGCATCGATGTCAATTTTAGCGGACATGTTTGAAACACTGTTTAATTCCCATTGCTCTGTCTATTTAAGTAAAGGTTTTTTCCTGCTTTTGCAGCATCGCAAAATTGCAAAAGCGAAAAAGCAAGCTTTTCTCAAAATGACAACTGCCAAAAAAATTTCTCAATTGCTTGCGCAGAACAACAGAGCTTTATAATCGTGAATAGCTGCAATTTTGCTTGCAAACGCAAAAAAATCACTGAAAGTTTATCGTTTTGAATCAACTCAAATGATAGTTTCTTTGATTAGTTTGAATTTTTTTTGTTTGTTTTTGGTTTATTTAGCTGCCGAGGCTGGCATTGCTTTTAATTTGTTTTTTAAATTTTGAGCAAAAATGAGTCTCATGTTTTAGAAAATCGTTCTTATAAAAGTAGTGTATTGCTATTTTTGTCAACTGGCACTACTCAACGTTTGTTTATCAGCCGAAACAGCAAATGGTTCTCAATGCAATTCGCTTTCTTTTTTAGCAGTTTAATAGCAAACGTGGCCTCAATTTTAATCAATTTTCAGCAAAAATTGGCTTTAGTTAGAAGTTTTCAACATTTCGCCATCACCAAAAAGATTTCTCGTACGCTTAAAGAGTGCTTCAAGATCCTCTTTAAGTTGATAAAAAAAAATGTGACGGTTTTTTACTCGAACTGCTTTCCGCAATCGCTCGAAGCAACTTGACGAAAAAAAATGACGTAACGGATTTCGCAAGGCTTTACATACCTGTGTAAAAATGACCTGTTACGTTTAGCGAGTGTTCGTTCGGTAGCGCCTCTTAAAAAAAACTCGTTAATTAAAGCGAACGAGGAAATTCCTGTTATGTGGGCCCTAGTCTTGGTAAACAAGACGCAATTACAAGTGAAAAAGAATGTTTAGTGTTGGTCCAGTTAGGCAAAAGCAGAGTGCTGGAGTCATACCCACAATAACAAAACACTCATTGTAGTACATCGAACCAACAAAACGATGCTATGAAGAATATGCTCCTGCTCCTGGTAAAGTTAATTTTTTTTGTGTATTGCGTACCTGGCAAAGCGCTTACCGTAATAAACACTAATGGCAAAACAACCTGATCGAAGCATTATTGTGTAATGTTTTACCGCATTGTTTTTAACTTTTAAAAAAGTGATGTAGTTGAGTATTTTTGTTCTATTTTCTGTTTTGGGTTTGTTTTTTTTTTTTTTCTTAGAGATTTTTGTTGAGTTTGAATTTTCTTTTTTACTAGAATTTTAAAGTTTATTACTCTATATTACAAAACTTGACAGCAGCTATGAGAACTCAATTTGCTTCAAGCATAAAGTATGCAAGTAAGTTATAAATCTATATGCTTATACAACACAAGAAATCTCGTCCAAGGTCTGCTATAGTCGGCTTTGAAAACGCGACAAAAAAGTCAAAGCAAAATGGAATCAGCAGTGATATCATGCTGCAAGTAAAAAATCAAAATCGGCTTCACGAAAAAAGAAAAAAATTCTGGCCCACCAAACCTTGATTGAGATTAGAAATATCTAATGCGAATATAATGCTCGCCTGAAATCCCAAGTGTCATGACGAGGGGTTTCTCCGAAAGAATAAAGCCGAAAAATTAAGGGTAAAAAAATAATAAAGCATTACAAAAGTTTGATTTTGGGATTCCTCGTTATAAATAGAGCGCAGTTAGCGTTACAAATTGATGTCTGATGTTAACTGATTATTGACTCAGACAATTAAATTTTGAAAAAGGAAAAACCATAAAGCTGGTAAAGTTAGTGAAACCAGTGGCGCAACCAAAGTCAGAGTTAAGGGGGCTTTAAACCCCTTTCCAAACCACTTAAAAATTTTAACCCAAAATTATAAACGTTTAAAGATGTTTTGGACTTGACCTTTGAGTAAAGGAGGCGTGAAGGAGATAAACGATTTAATTCTTCAACTGGCTTTCAAATTTTAGCATTAGTTCTTTTAAAAAGCTCCAAAAAGTTACAAAATTTGAAGCAAATGGCGCTAAAATCCCTATTTTTTTTGAACAAAAATTACTAAAATTACACAGCCGTTTGTAGCTTTGCCTCTAGACCACTATGGTCTCTGGCACCGGGGTCTCCGCCCCCAGTCCCTCGTCTGTGATACGCGTAAGTTGCACAAGTTTGCTCAACACGCTGCCCAACTGAGATATTTTTGAAGCAAAAAGATTGCCTATAGCTGTATTGCTATATCATTTACCAGTGCCGGTAGATTAAGCTGATAGGTTGCAATATGTTCTATAAAAGTGGCATCAGTAATGTTCTACTACGTTTTAAAACCGCATTCGTCACCAGTACTAAATTTTAATTTTCTAATTTCTGAATATTTTAATGCGTACTAGTACGTTTAGTATAGTATAATTGCCTCGCATTTCAAAACTGAGTGTTTCGATGCTTTGTTTTACACCTAAATTTGATTACTTATCATGCTGGAACAGCAATTTATTGGATTCTATAGTTGTTCGCATTTGAATTACCATCTGAGCCAAATTTTGTTTTACTAAGCAGGACAAATAGATTATTAGCTCCCTAAAAAGCTATCTTTTGATTGTTTTTATGCACGTCACTCTGTTTGTTGTGGTGCAAAGCAGGCACCCGAAAGCATTGTCACCCTAAAAACATGGTCTCGTAAAAAACGTGGCAACCAAAAATACAGAAAACACCAGCTGGGCTCAAGAATCTTGGCGATAAAAGCGGGACATTTTCACACCACTCAACAAGTTGGCACTCAATTACCATAGACAAAAAATTCACTGAAGAGGAGTAGGTAACCACTGGGTCCCTCTTACAATCCACTGAAGTCATCATTTTCCTCCGAATAAAGCATGGGTGGGTACAAAGATGGTTGTTTTTGACCTTGTTGGTCCCCATTGCCAGCTAGAAGAGCCATCCTTGCATTAAAACTCAAACGATATACAATGTGTATATATACAACATTTACTTATCAATCAAGCGGCCAACCAAGATTATTTACCACACTTTATCTACTTTTAGGGGGTTATTCTATTTCTTGTTTGTAGTAGCTTTTATATTCAAATCCACTCTGTCAAATTTAACAAAATAGTTTTAGCAACTTCAGCTATATGGTACATTTGCTGCAGAAAACCAAAGCAATTTGGATAAAACTGTAAAAAATTTCAAATGCAGTTTTTAAAAAACGCCGACCTGATCTGCAAACACGGCGTTCATTTTCGGATTCAGTGCCCCAAAATCGACAAAGGGGTCTGTCGCGATTGTTGATACTTGGCTACAGTACAACCTTTAATCTGTAGATTTGTCCATGTCGACTAAAACCAGAGAACGACAAAGATGTTAGTTAATTGACGAATCGAAATGGCAGTTCGTAGTTCCTTTAGTTTCTTGAATTGCAGAAAGCAATGCACCAATCTTAAATTAAAACTTCTATTTAAGATTGAAACACAAACTAACTCTCACTGTGCAAAATTGCTCCACTAAAACTTTTCTCTAAACAGCTATACGAGCCAATCACAAGTACAGAAACTCAGCTTAACTCCCTACGAAACTAATATCTAAGCTATCCCACTCTTAGAATATTAGAATAGAATGTATTACAACCAGCCTATTTATACTACGGCAAAAGCTATCCAATATCCCAGAAAAATCCTTAATATGTCACAATAGAATAGTATACGAACTTAACTTACGAAAACGAATTGCAACATAATTATGACGTCACAAACTTTAAGTCTAAATATAGCATTTAAAAATGGTAAACAAGCAAACAATCGATAACTGCAGAAGATTGTAGAATATACTAGAGAGGAATACCTCGAACAATTCAAATCAAAAAGGCAGCAAAAGTAGCAAACCAGTCACGTATACGTTAAAGCACAGAAAATATTCATAATGCAGGCATTCAAAATCAATATCCATAACAGGGTCGTATGTTTGTTCTTGAATATTTTATCCCCCAAACTTTGTTAAACAGTGTAATTGGTATCTTAAAAATTGCGTTGCAACAGCATTGTATTTAAATTATAGATCTGATTATTATAGACCACTTACTTACAACTGCGACGCTATATATTCTAAGTTCTAAAGTTCAATAAAGTTAAATACTGCTGCGAAGTCCCCGGATATCACTTGCTTTGTAACATTCCAGTACTTTAGTTTATATCGTTGATTTTGAGAGCTTTACAGTAAATTCAAATGTTATGAGAATATGCAATACAATGTTAATAGAATAATGCTTCATGTATATTTCTGTAAATTCATTATTCATTTTGATGAAGGAGAATTTGAGTTTACGGCCAAGTAGCGTCGATTCTTTGGCAACTATGGTTATAGTTCCGTTGGTTAAGAATTAACACCAAATAAAATAACAAAAATAATCGCATTTTTTACTGTTTTTTTAGGTTTGTTCTGCTTCAGCCTAATTTTTCAACAACTCTCTGCAGCAGGAGCTGGTAAGAAACTATATCAACAATTAACTTGAGCCCAATGGAAATCTCTGGCTTTACACTTTCGTGCGTACTGTCTTATTTAATAAGTCAACAACAACAAAAACGATATTTAAGACATTTTTGTTCCGGGATTTGTTTAAATTTGTTTAGTTGTTTTTTTTTTGTTTTTCTTTTACAAACACCTGATTAATGTAAAATTAGGCCTTTCAGCACTTCTTCTCGTTTGCCAGCTATTAGATTTCCATATAGCTAAAATTTTTTCTCATCCGATATTCATTTCAATTGGAAAATGAACGCCTTTATTTTACATTCCTTTGACTGATTTTTACATTTCTTGCGGCTTTTTTATTTTTGCAATGAGCGGAATCGGCTGTGTGCTCTTAGGGTGAAGCATAAGCGTAGCCAAGAGGGGGGCCAGGAGTCCTCCCCCAATCGAAATGCCACCGAAGACAAAAATGTAACAGAAAAGCCTTGTTTTTTCAGTTTCAGTTTCTTTAGCATCGTCGCCTACAACACATAATTAACAATAATAGTGACCACCAAAAAGCTCGAGCCTTCTCATTTCAATTTTTCCAACCATTTCAAATGTATAACTCGGGTGAAATTAAGGATTTTGTCCTAAAACTTGCTTTCTTAGGCCTTTTTATGAACGTAATGCAATAACAGGGCCGGATTTACCATACGGAAGAGTGCCAAGGCCTCACGCTCAGATGGTAAGACTTTTTATGGTTTTCACCAACCTTGGCAGGAAGATGTTGCAAAAATTCTGGAGTGCCGTAGCTCCGCACAATGTAAATCCGGCTCGGGAATTACATGGTTAGCAAGCGTAACCATCTATTATACCATTTTTCAATAAACAATTCGCTTCCATCTGGTCAGTTTTCAGGCACAAAATACATAAAAAAATTAGCGAGGAAAAATCCTCATTGAACTAATTATTGAATTTCAATTGAAGGGGCCTTGGACTCCTGGCCGTACATGTACTCCTATAACTGGTTAATTTCATGACAACGCAAAAATCTTGTTGGAAAATCTTCGAGCGGAATTGCTGCTAAAATAATGCAGGAGGCAATGCATCTTACTTCCTTCTAAGGGCCAAATTATTTACAATTAAAACTTTACACCAAAATGCAAGATTTTAAACGTGTTTTGAACTTAAATTGCAAATAAAAGGAGAAATGAACAATTTAATTTTTCAATTGGCTTTCAAATGTTAAAAATCTAGTTCTTTCAAATGGCTCTGAACACGTGCAAAATTTAATCCAATGGCATTAAAATAGCTTTTTTGTTTCATAATAAACAAAAAATTGCCCAGCGTCTGGAGATTTTGCCCCCAGACTCCCATAGCCTTCGGCGGCTCAAAGCTCCGCCCACAGACCCCCGCTAGTAATACGTTTGAGTTACTCTAGCTTACTCAACACGTCTCCCAGGTTAGGCATTTGCATTTTTTAACTAGCAGTTTACGCCCTCTCCCGTTAGCAAATTTCTGGTGAAGTACCAACAGGCCACGCCTTCAGATCTTCCATTCTACGATATCTTTGCCCCACAATAAGTTCTTTTTTGAAAAATTCCTATGACGTAATTGCATATTATTTGTGGTTTGCCCCCCCCCCCAATCAAAAATCCGGCTTTCGGGTGAAGACCATGAAACATTAATGCACAGCATTGAAAACTGCCTCATGTACACGTACATTAAACCATCAAACATTTCCGACTACAACATTTAAAATTTGTTCTGATCTCTCTATAGCGTATTTAGAAAAAAAGTTATGCTAGAACTCCCTGTTTTTTTCTGTACCACCCTATTTTTTTGTAATAATCATTAACAAATCACGATTTCGTGCAAACCAAATATGATCCCTCTGTTAATCTGGACTACCGGAAACTCTTTATTGGATTTTGATTTGTGCTTTACCACACTTAGGTCAAAAACCTGCTTCGCTAAGAAAAAAGCCGTTTTTTGTTCTTCGCTTCAATTTCAGCCAAAAGAAGCACCCCGTACCCGTTTTTAAAATCTCGCCTACACCACTGGCTAAAAAAACAATAAATATTTGCTGCCTACGTACCCAACAAAAATACTCCTTGAGCAAAACAAAGAGACACTTGCACGTAGCTTTACATTTGCAAACGAAGTGGTTTGATCAAACATCACTCTCTGAGCGCAAGTTTATCACTTTTCCCCACGTTACAAGACTCGCCAAGAACACGTGCGAGTTCACGAGGGAGCACAGAGGCCAGCATGGGATCAAGCCGGGAATAAAAATGCACACAATTATAATTTCAAACCGAAGTGATGTCCAAAACAACCCAAAAATATTTTTACTTTTATTTGTTGGTCAGCCAAAATTCTTGGTTGTCCATCAAATTTAAAGGACCTCCGAAACACAAAAAAAAATTTCGGTTACTCAGTGCTGTCAGTTTACTTTTAGATATAATTTAGGGACGGCTTTAACATTTTTTGTAAGTTTTGCTAACGGCAATATTCTGAGGTGAATTTTTGAATAAAAAAAAAAAAGAAAAAAAAAGTAATTTATTGTGACACTGAGGCAACTCTAATTCTGAGTAACGTACCAAGGTAAAACCGTTAAATGTAAAATAAAATAAAATTCAGTTAAGGGGGTTCAGGACAATGGCACTTCGGACATTGTTTCACAAACAAAATAATGATGTCATGACAATAAAAATGAAATAGGAATGACCATTAATTTTGACTATGACCCTTGTCTTAACCTCTCTCAAAATTTTAACTTTCGAAATATAAAGTTATTCAAAACGGTTGGACTGAGATTCTAGCATTCACCTACAAAAAAATTCAGAGAATAGATTTTAGTAAAGAGCAAATATTTTCAGAGGATTGAAACGTCTTTTAACGCTTTTGTTTGTTGTTTATTCTGTACATTTGAGAGCCTCCAAGCTCATGCTACCAGTAACATTCCCAACGCTGCCACGACTGCAACGAATCAGGGAGAATTCCCAGTGAATGCTGCAGTTACCTACTGTACACTTGCATCGCTAACTTTATGGCAGATGACACCAGCAATACAATTGTTTGTACATGTAGCTCAAATCACAACACTTGGACGTGCCCCAAAATGGCCAGGCTTGTACGCCTAGTAAGAACTAAAGATACTATTGACTCCACAGCACTGATGCACCTTTTACATAAGCTCAATCAAGCCTTGAAAAGATGCGTACTGCAGCTTTACAAATTGATCAACCAAGCCCGCTAACAGTTTTTGGGCCGTGTTCTTTTAACCCTTAATGCTAAAACATCATTTTTCACCAAGTTTTTTGGCCGATAACCTAGAGATAGCAAAGATATCATCTTGTTTTTCGAGTCAAACTCCCAGCAATTGCCTAACTGTATGCTTCCGCAAACTGTGGAGACTTTATGCTTGCTCCTTGTATTGCAGAGCGTTAATTAGGAGACTCGTGAATACCGTTTTTTATCATTTGTATAGTTGGACCCAAACGAGAACCAAACCGAGTTTACCGTTTGAATAGCAAACGCTCTATCCTCTCGACCACAAATCAATGAGCGCCGACCAGAAATGTGATGATTTGTTTTGATTTTGACACTTGAGAAAAAAACATGAACCAAACGATAAAGCGGAGCAATTTCAGAACAATTAAAGCTGGTAACTTTTTGACATGGTGATTTGCATACCAATGGGTTTCGGACTAGTCGGCAGCGTGGCCAAATAGGTAAAGGCGTCGTTTTTACGACGACCCTGATCGAATGATCTGGGTTCAACCCGCACCCTAGTCACGCTGTTGCGTCCTTGGATAAGACGCTTTACGATGATTATCTCTGCTTGGTGGCTTCGAACAAGCAGCAAATTTAGTGGACAAGAATTCGAAGAAATCTACAGGAACATTGGATCATCGGAAACTCCTAAGCAGGTGCGGATTCCTCCAATCACGAAGTAGTCCTGGTAATGAAAAGTGTGCAGATCGTCCAACAAGTTAGCGTCTGACGCTGTCCGGTGACAGGCGGATAAATATGCGCCACAACAACAACAACAACAACCAATGGTCTTGTGGAAAGTATGTTCCGGGCAACCGGGTTCAAAACAAAATGAGTGCCGGACATCGAGCACCCACATGTTTTATAAAATTGATTGATAACGATAATCCTGTTCTTATTTGTTCAACACGTCTTATTCAATTTTTAGTTTGCCCCGATGGTCCGTTTTACACCAACGCCGATATGATGGGTTTAAATGATGACATGGCCCCATACCTTGAAAATGAAATGATCACTCATGTGTGCAGGGACACTTTCGCGCCAAACCCATCAAGTGCAGATCTTACATGCACATGCAACGTAAATAATGAAGGAGCCTCCCCAACAGTTTCCTGGAGCTGTGATCATACGGATGTATCGGTTTGCACAACCAGTAAGTATCAGGGCCTACGAGAGGGGGGGCAGGGGGGAACAATGACCCCGGGGCCCATGGAGTTTGGGGGGCCCATGAAGTTGAGAGGGGGCCCATCGAAATGACATTGAGAAGTGAAGAACCCATCGAAATCGCATGTGAGGAGCTTTATTTGTTTTGGAGATCACCTGATTTCGGCCGGAAAAACCGTCAAAATTTTGGTGAAGACCTTTTTTTTTTGTTTTTATTGTTATCAGTTTTAAAGATCACCTAATTTCGGCCGGAAAACCAGTCAAAAAAAAATTTTTTTTTTTTGGAGATCACTTAATTTCGGCCAGAAAAACCATTATTTTTGATAAAAATTGAAGTCTATTTTGGAGTTCACGGAACCAGAATTCCGACTGATTTGAGCTGGCCCCGGGCCAACGTCTGGCTCTAGGCGCCCCTGGTAAGTATCAGCATTTCTATAGACTGAATCGATCAAATCCTAACTTACCACAAAATTCATCACACCGCAAAGGCGTGTTAACGTGCGGATGAGTTAAAGTGCGCTACTGAAACGATTATTAAAACAGATCAAAGCGGCTTTTACGAAATACGCAAATTTACGCATAAAGATGCGTTTAAACTGGACGCGAAGCAACGCAAAGCGAAGGTTGGCGACCTTCGCGAGTGGTCGCTTATGTCACTCGCGAAGGTTGCCAACCTTTGCAAGTGGTTGCTAATCTTCGCGACTGGTCGCTTAATGGGCTGATTTTAACAACTTGCTTTTAAAATGTATTCAATGACCAGAAAGCGTTGTGTACTTTATTAATAAAGCGCTATTATAGTAATCACAGGTTCTGTTTCGTCATAGCGCGCTGGAATTAAAACGAAGATTGAGTTTGTATTATGTTATTGCGCAATAACCGTGAAGAGGAGTCTAGACTAATAGCCTACGTAACAAAACAATCTTGAGAAAAAAGTTTTTGTAAAGTATAAGTGAAAAACGAAGTACTGTAGATCGAATTTGGAAATGAATAGACAAGTCATTTCTTCAAAAACGTAGTAGTACTTAGCTTATAGTTGTAGGCTGGCTATCAATTCTTTGCTTAGGTACTTCCACTGAAAACTTGCTGTAACCTGTTTTGACAATGACAGTACTGGGTTTTAATGCAGAAACGCAAAAGGCTGGTGGCAGATTTCGAAAGTTCTCTTTAAGTGTTTACTCAGTTAACAAATCCTTAAACGCTTTCACCATCCATGTCTCATTATGGTACTGGTAGATCTATCTTGTAGAGTGTAGACCAATTGGCCAGTCTATCGGTACATTTAGTGCATAAACTATGTTGCACTTTTTGATGTAAATTTTCTTTTTCAGGCAATAATAATAATAATAATAATAATTGCAATTTATATCCCCCTTGAGATAACACCAACAAGTGTCAATGCATCTGACTAAGGGGCCAAAGTAACATTCAAATAGCTTTACAGAAATAAAATTAATACTCAACAGAGGTACTAATTCTACAGCAATAAGCAGCAAAATACTGGCATCAAACAATGGTAATATCCTCAAAGGCTAAATTAAAATAAATTGCTTTTAGACGTTTCTTAAAAAGGGACAAAGTTTCAATTTCACGCAGAGATAGTGGCAACGAATTCCATACTTTGGGTGATGCACACAAAAACATAGATTGGGATCTAGCAAAGTTTAAGCTAGTTACCGTTTGAAGCAGCCAATTATCATCATTAACACGCAAGCTATATCTTTCCGAAACAGAACGAGAGTTGATTACATTTTTCAAATATGTAGGAGCATAACCATGCAGGCACTTGTGTGTGAGCAAAGCAATTTTGAATTCAATACGAAACTTAACTGGTAAAAAATGAAGGCTTTTCAAATATGGTAGCATATGCTTACGCAAAGCAGAACCACGAAGTCCAAAAATAAATCTCACTGCAGAATATAAAACTTTTGTCAACTTGTGCTATGTAAATATTCTGGTAAGTTATAAAACAAGGCATTGCAATAATCAATATGGTACAATATCAAAGAATGAACTAGCTGAATTTTTAGAGGTTTAGTAAGCTTAGATGCAATTCTGCCTAAATTACGCAAATTGCCATAACAAGTACTAACTACTCTATTGATATGCTTTTCAAGGTTCAGTCTGTCATCAAATACTACACCAAGCATGCATGTTATGATACCTGTAGTAAACTTAACCAGTTGTTTGTGTTAGCTACTTAGTGCTGTTTATGAAGACTTCCAATGCTAACGCTAGGAGTGAATCTGAAAGCTGGATTTGTCATCAGTTATGTAGTGGATTTGCTGCTTATCGTGCAAGAGATTGCTGTTTTGGTTTGCTGGAGAAAGCAAAAAAACATTGCAGTTTTTGCATGATTTGACACTATCATCGAAGGACAAGAATTTAGCACAGTATTACCAGCAGTTGCTTTGAGGAAAAGTCAGCTTCTAAAACTACGTTTGGTTTTTTATTCGCTAACGGAGCGCTTATCGATGTTTAGTGCGAAGTTAAAGGCTTTCGAGAGCATTTTATTTGTTTGTATTTTCTTGCGGTAACTGTAGGGGAAGGTGGGGTGAGTTGGACACTGAAGTTGTAAATTGCACATTACTCGAGAATGCTTGCAGATATAAAAACCGTTTTGGTATGAAATAAAATTACATGCATTTAGGTCTTTAACCAAAGCCAAAAATCTTGTGTTGAACATTACCTTCAAGCCAAAGTATTCGACCCAAAAAGTGTTCTTAATTTGTCTAAACAACCCTCATATAAGGGTATTTTGGTCAACCGTGTAGGGTGCGTCGGACATAGCCCCCCTGAGAAAAATTTCTGGCTACGGATCTGCTAAACATAACAGTAGTCATTTAATTAAAGAAATTTACACCACAGTAAAACATTTAAACCAGATTTAAACCACAGCTTACATTAGTAGACTAAGTTACTCAGTCGTAATATCATTCTGCATCACTCCACTAAGACCTGGGGGGTGGGAACCAAAGCCAAGACATTATAATCGCTCTACTGCATAGGCTTAAACGAATAATAACGAAATTTAGGTGGCATGCTCATTGCTCCATTCTTCAATTCTGCTCCGAGAAAATTGTAAGCAACAAAATAGCAGGCCTACTTATCGGCAAAGCTAACAAAATATCAAAAATAACAAAACTTTCTGAGGAAAAAGTACAGTACCGGTACATCGTTAACATTTTTGGTTAAAACTTTATGGTGTAGCGTAGGAGGGATGTTCAAATATTATATGACGCTTTCAGAAGAGGGTGGGGTTGGAAAAAGCTTTAAATGCAATGCAAAAGGATGGATATAATTAGGCCTACGTCTTAAAATTGTTAAATGAGGAGGGATTAAAATTTTGTCACATGATATTTGAACAAAAAGCGCATCATATGATACTTGAACGGCTTCTAGTCATGACTTAAACTTAAAACTTTAAATCAGAAAAAATTGTCACAATAAGGACTAGCCTACAAACCAAAATTTTGGTGTAGCCAAGTCATTAGGCCTAAACCTGTGCAGATAATACACAACACAGCCAACCTTGGAAATAGCCAACATTTTCAGCAAAATAGCACCATCGTCCAACCACCAACATAATAATAATCAACATAATAATAATAATGGACATCTGTCCAACATGCCCTACCAAAATTCGTCCGATTTACCCTCAAGACAGCCATATTGTTTAGACTGCAGTCAGTCTAAATCTGTTTGAGTTTAAAGGTAAGCGAAACACCCTGTTAGGTACTTGTAGTACCTAGTCTTTCTCAAATACTTTAGTTGAAAGCGACCTTTCACGACTCTCTTTCAAACAGGCGGAGAATAATTTTTCACAATATTGGTTTAGTACCTAAAACGACTATATTTTGAACATAATTGACCACTGCAGCCATGTTTTTTACAGAAGCAACCTGAAAGTATTATAACTGATAAAAGACACTTCTATCTTTCCAAGCGTCAAATCTCGTGATAATTCCATGAGCCAATCACGAGTTAATTACGTTTGTGCAACCTACCCTCTTACCCAACTTACCCGACCTTCCCCTACGTTGCGACGGTCGCATTTACCTCAAAGCGCTTCGCTCCAAACCACAGTTTGTAAGATACAGACAAATTTATAGCTGTAAGGTCAAGTCCAGTCTTCTTAGCAAGTTTTTGGTTATGCCCCTGATAAAAAAAGACATGTAGATTTTTTCATGTGAAAATTGTTGCTCAAGCATCTGAATAAAAGTGTTGTTAGTTCTCTCATTTTCATGTAACTAATGCTTCCTTCCCAAGACCAATTATTATTATTTTAAATGATAAATCAAGTTTTTTGTTTAGTGGTTACTAATGAGCAGAGGTGGAGTCGAGGACACAAGGCTCGAGGCCAAGGCCAAGGACACAAAAAAATTTCGAGACCAAGGCCAAGGACAGACCCTCTTGAGGCCAAGGCCTAGGACCAAGGACACAGACGCAAGTGTTCTCCAAAAAAAAAAGTCTTCAAAAATTTTTTTCAGGCGATCTCAAAAAAAAGGCTTTAAATATTTTTTTCAGGCAAAAAGGTATTCAAAAATTTTATTTCAGGCAATCTCTGCTTGAGGAAACCAAAAAAAAGGTCTTTGCAAATTTTCCGCAAGGTTTCTGGCGTTTTCCAACAAAATTTCAACGGTTCAAAAATAGTGCTGTTTTCGAGCCGACGACAGGCCAATTTTTGAGGACTTGAGGCATCGAGGCCAAGGACTTTATAATGTGTCCTCGAGAACGTCCTTGAGGCCAAGGACGTCCTTGAGGACTCCACCCCTGCTAATGAGAATGGAACAGTATTAACCCTAAAACTACCAGACCGGTCAATTGACCGGTAACACAATCAATTTTTGAGATTTTTTCTAATATTTACGCCATAGGCAGCTGAAATTTCCTGTAATCCTTGATTTCGGTAAGACCAACGTACCCTAGAAAAAAATTTTTTCTTTGAACAGCTATTGTGTACATCTTCGATATACCTAAAACGACCGTACCGGTCAATTAAACGGTCATGGACATGCTGACTAAAAATGGAAAATTTCATCTAAGAATTGCAGTGGTGGGCAAGTTACTTTCTAAAAGTAACTAGTTACAAGTTACAGTTACTTGGCAAAAAAAGTAACTAAGTTACAGTTACAGTTACAAATTTGAAAAAGTAACTAGTTACAGTTACAGTTACAAGTTACAGTTACTTTAGTGATTAAAAATTTGGAATAAAAACAGGCCTGACGGCTTTAACTTAAACTTTAACCAGCAACCACATGTATAGTCCAGTGAACACAGTGAAGAAAATATGGATAAAAGGTTATGGTTGATCAGACATGCAACTGTGCGTCCTGTGTTGGCTTTGTAATACAATTATTTTGAATGGAATTCATAAAAAATCTGTAATTTGGTTCAAAGCACGTTGTACAAAAAGTAACTGTAACTGTAACTTTTTTTAGGGCTCTAAACTGGTAACTAGTTACAAATATCGTTACATCTGAAAAAAAGTAACGAAGTTACAGTTACTAAAAAAGTAACTAGTTACAGTAACTAGTTACAATTGTAACTAGTTACTGCCCACCACTGAAGAATTGTCTTTATTGCTGCTGACACAAATTTCAACGAAAGATCGACTTCAAAAACGCGTTGTACATGAAAGAAATAACAGTATTTGTGGTATAGCTCAGCTTAGTTCTGCGATGGTGCGCAAGCTTTGCACACTAATTTTGCACAGGAACCACACTCATATTTTCTGCAGTTGCAGCACTGCTGCCTGGTTTTATTTTTCTGGCATAGTTTGCAGGTTGTACTCTTTCTATCAGTCATTGTAGCCTCCACTCTACTTGATTCTATCAGTCATTGTAGCCTCCACTCTACTTGATGTAGGTTCTTATTCAAATTGCATACGTTTCGAGGAAACTAAACGTGTTTGCCGCTCTTTGTCACACAGTTGTTCTCCCAAGCTTATGAAAAACCTGCTTCTGTTGCTCTGCATCATACCAATGTCTTTGGCAATAACAAATGCGTACAAGGAAATTATATCCAAAAAATTAAAAAATGCTGCTAATGGCCATCGCCGTGATGCAGCTGTCGTGCTGTAGCATCGAACCATTTCCTCAGCAGTATCAATGCCACTTTTTGTAATTGTAATTGTAATTACATTTTATTCACCAAGTTGCCTTGGCCAGGAGACAGCGAAGTGACCTTTCGGTCTTCAAGTCAAGCTGCAACCTGTCTACCACCCACGGCTGAGGCTTCGCACTGTCCCTTTTAATGCTGAACGTCCAGCAGGAAAGCTGCGAATACCAATTTTTATAGAGTTTGGTTTGACCCGACCGGGAATCGAACCCGAGTCTACCGCTTCAGTAGCAGACGCTCTATCCACTCGACCTCTGATCGGTTTTTGTAGAATTATAATACAAAATTGCTTCAGGCTTCTTTTTGGCTTCATTCTCGTTCACAACTGAAGCAGTGTGCATGTACGAGAGTAAAAATACATTTTTCTTCGTCTTAGCTTTATAGTAAAGAATCATAATACCATCTGTTGTGAAAAGGAATCGTGATGTATACAAAGGCTGCTGCTTTGTGTCGGCATGCAACTCGAGCGGTAGCTCCCTCTTGTTCTTTTGCAATGTCCCCACCATCGTAATGTTGTGTTGCGAAAGGTTTTTAGCTGTTTTCAACGAAGGAAAATAATTATCAGTGGTGACGTTTTGCCCAGTGCTATGTTATGGCTCCATCAAACTCATTACTACATCCTCGGCAACACCAATTTGAGGCCGATCCTCTTTGCCTACATGTGGAATAACCCTTAGCACATAGGATGTTTTTATATCACTCAGTAACCAATACTTGATGCCAAATTTGGCAGGTTTCTGCGGCATGTAGGGAATAAAACCGCACTTTGATCTACAAGGCAATAGTTGTTTATCAATTGTAACTTCACCATGTGGAAAAACTTTTCTCAACATTATTCATCACCGTTTCCCACAAGTCCCTAATGTGACCATATTTGTCATTTTCTCGTCTTCTTGGTCTCGTTCGCTTGTCGTCAAATCGAAGGAATCTCAATATTTTCATAAACTTGTTTCGTGACATTGTTTCAGTAAAAATTCGCCTATCGTAGTCAGTATTCCAAATACTATGAAGCGGCTCATCTCTACCTTTGATTACACCACGAATAATGCAGAGACCAACGACTGCGTGAAGTTCATCAATTGAAAGTTGAAACTCGTCATCGTTTTGAAGTTTTGCTTCTTCTAAATTTCGTGCTTGAATCAATCATTGAAAAGGATTGCTGCCCAAACAGTTCAAAAAATATATTTGGTGCAGTATCAACTGAGGAAGCTGCATTTTCAGAGGAGCTGTAAATGCACTGTACTTCGGACTTTGATGAAAAAACTACGAAAAAGGCATTCTTTACCGGTACGCTTATCATGTGATAAAAAGTGAAACCACTGATTAAAAGTAGCCTACCAAATAGGACAATGGCTGGCACGATTCGATCTTAGCTGCTGTTTAGACTATGCCCATTGCACAATATACAGTAAATATGTAATTTGGGCTGTAAAGGTTAGCCTACAAATACCAGTTGTGTATACCAGAGTCAGTCAGCAGGTAGGCTACTGTTCCTAGCAGCCTAACCAAGGGTTATCTGGTCAAGTTAGACTAATCTAGTTTGCTAGGATATGCTGGGCGCCCAATGCCAAAGCCTGCCTAAAATCTTGTTTTCTCTATTCTGGCTCGCATCATAAGCACTCCCCATCTTTACCTCTTTTCGTTTTTGACTTAGCCTGCCTGCAAAGACATGTCAGCTTATACCGGTACCGAAGACCATAGAACTTGTGGCATTGAAATTGCCAACTCATCGATCGGTCAATTGACCAGTACGGTCATTCTAAGTATAACAATTTTCCGGTAGTCCTAGGGTTAATGGACTTGCTTGACAGCTACTTCTCTACCAATAACAGTAACTTCAGCAAAAAATGGAACTTACTTTCTACTCGTTAGATATATATTGGCTTTCTAATTCTATCTGATTGCACTGACTGTAATTGTATGATTGAACTTTAGACTTAAAAATTGTTTATTTTGTCACTTCATTCATCATGTAAAGCAGTAAAAACTTTTAGAGACACTAAAATGTTTTGAAATTGACAAACAATTAAATTCAGATATTACACAAAAACACAGTAAATGAATATAACATACTTGACACTTTTATTTTCATCACATAGGACTGGAGTGAAAAATTACTACCAGAATACATTATTCATGATTATAAAACTTGGGAGATTCCAAAACCATTGCTTCCAGTTCAACTTGATCACTGTCACAAACCTTCAGAAACAAGAAGACTTTTAAGAGGACATTCAGAAGAAAAAATTCCAAGTTTGTTGCTATTCAAAGAAGTAATTACTAATTAGGCCAATCCAAAAGTTCATACAAATTTTTTTGATTTTTTTGTATCTATTTAGCTCTTGTATGTAGCTTAAAACCAATTCTAAATATTGTTTTATTCACCAAGTTGGCTTGGCCAAGTAGATAGCGAAAAAACGTTCTCGAATTTTCCAGTATTCAAGCCAAGGACAAGGCCACCGAGAGGGGGGAAGGGGGGGACAATGACCTCGAGGCCCATGAGCTCGAGAGGGGGCCTATCCAAATAACATTGAGAAGTGAAAGGCCCATCGAAATCAAATGTGAAGAGCTTTATTATTTTTGGAGATCACTTAAATTTGGCCGGAAAAATCGTTCAAGTTTCGGTGAAGACCTTTTTTTTTGTGGATATCACATCAGTTTTCGGACCAAAGAGCAGCAATTTCTCCGTCTATTTTGGACTTCACAAAAACAGCACAATTCCGTCATATTTGAGCTGGTCCCGGCCCAAGTTCGGCTCTTGGCGCCCCTGGCCAAGGATGGCAGTACGGTACGGTATTATCATTATTATTAATGGGAAGCTGTGCAAGCGAATCTACTACCGTTAGGTAAAGTCCACCTACACATTGCGTAGGCCTCACTTGGGCCCATTGCAACTGTAGCTGCTATGTGCTTGTTTTGTTTGGTTACTGATCGAACTCAGAAAGCCTTCCAGCTTCCTTTAAGTACGTGGTCAGTTTGCTAACGTTGCATTTTGTCACCACAGTGGTTTTGGTGATTTTGGTTTTGGTAAACAGTGGTTTTGGTGATTCCAAAATATTTAACACGACTATCGTGGTAGAGCTTGCAATTGCCTACATGATGATTTGGTGTTTCATCCTCTAGGCTACATTTTGGACACAAAGAAGACTCAGCACGACCTGTAGTTTTCTTGTGCCGTTGTAGATTGCAGTGCCCAGTTAAAACTTGCACTACTCTATTTAATTGAGGCCTCTTAAGGTGAAGGAGATGTATTGTAACAGACTCCTTCATCCTCAAGCAGTCTTTCCGTTTATTCCACATAGATTTCCATCTTTCTGTGGACCAGTACTTAACCGTGCTAACACAATTGGCATACGGGACTGCTATAAAAGGTTCAGGACCATGTATTTTTGATTTAGATCCTGATTTGGCTAGATAGTCTACCACTTTGTTACCATATACCCCTGCATGACCAGGAATCCAGGCAATACTGACGTGGTTTTGTTTAACTAACTGATTTAGGTTTGTAATGAAGTTGAGCACTGTAATTGATGTTGTGGAGTTGTTTGGGTATTCTGCATAGAAACCCGCACCTACTCTCCCACCATCTAGTCACGAACCATCAGTGTAAACCTTGACAGTGTTCTGATTTAGAACGCTTTCAAATCTGATAGCATTCTCTTTTTATCCATAATTTGACATTCGAAATTTCTTTCAAATATTCATTCTCATTCATTCTTTTTTTTTTTTTTTATTTTTTTTTTATTCTTGACCACCACAACAATAGCAAATGCATGGTAACACAATAATAACACGTAGAGTCAGGAAAAGGAAGTAGCGACACAACGTCAGATGTTAAGACATGCAGAGGATACTGAACACAAAAAAGCGATTTATATTTGCATGGTTGCTACACCTGTCACACCAGCTCAAAGTACATTGTAGGCCTAATCAATCACAATCATCAACATACACGCAGGCACACAAGATGGAAGTAAAACTAACGGCTGGAGTAGTTGTTCGAATGATTGATAAAGAGAAAAGAGAGGGACAGTGACCAGTGCAAGGCCAGGCACGGTTACATAGGTGGTCAACGGGTGGCGCAACCGGCCCAAAACTATGTTTAGCTCAACGGAGCATGGTGAGGAAAGAAAAACCACCCTGAAAATGAAACCTCACCGGGTCCGGAAACCTTTCAAGTAGCAGCTGGTCATAGCATCAAGACATTAACAATTTTGCAATCGATACATATGCATCAAAACAATTATACACAACATATAGCAATATGAGTCACACCATCCACATTGCGTCTAAATAATTAGCTGGTACAAAGTACCAAACTTGTGATCTCTCCGATATCTTAGTCAGAACAAAGGTATACCCACGAGAGGAACTAAATTTGTGTCTATGCAATGTTGATAATGTGTATCTCACACCAGTTAAGGTAGAGTCCGGTGATACTCAACTTAAACGGCAATGACTTTAGTCACCTTGCTGTGCGATGTACTGGAATTCACCGGCAAGCAGTTAATTGCCTATTTATCATGAAAGCAGTTTTAGGTTTTAGTAAAATTATTACCTAGTCATCAGGTTTTGTACTAAATACCTTTGTTTTCTTTATTCGGTCAGCTGGCATTTGCAGCAGCGGTAAGAATCTTCTTGGCTCATTGCAAACATCAACATTACGACGTCGTTTTTACGACGACCCTGATCGAATGATCTGGGTTCAACCCGCACCGTGGTCACGCTGTTGCGTCCTTGAATAAGACGCTTTACGATGATTATCTCTGCTTGGTGGCTTCGAACAAGCAGCAAATTCAGTGGACAAGAATTCGAAGAAATCCACAGGAACATTGGATCATCGGAAACTCCTAAGCAGGTGCGGATTCGTCCAATTACGACGTAGTCCTGGTAATGAAAAATGAGCGGATCGTCCAACAAGTTAACGTCTGATGCTGTCCGGTGACAGGAGGATAACTATGGGCTACAACAACAACAACAACAACAACAACATGGCTTTTCGTTTTCCCAAAGGAACTAATTGGGTTGACGTACCAGAGCCCACTAACAGTGATTCTGTATGACCCTCGCACTGCCTCAGCCTCAGAATTCCTCAATGGGAGTTGTGTTGAGCGATATTTTCAGAGCACCAGTAGGGGTGCTAGGAAAAGCTGATGAAATCATCAAGCAAGCAAGTCTCTACACTTTTGTGAGTTTTCTCACTAGATACTTTATATTGAGACCGCCTGCCCAGGACACACATGCATACGACATGATTGGACGTATCATAGCTGTGTATATCCATTTCATCATAGATGGTTTTATTCCCCACGCTTTACCCACTATTTGTCTACATTGCATTAGTGCTGTAGTTGCTTTGCGGGTAATTCGGGTAATATGTGATTTCCAGGTTAGCTTGCTGTCCAAAGTAACACCTAAAAGCCTTGCTTCCTTGGAAGATTCAAGTTTTGTACCATTCATTGACATGGAACCCAAATCTGGATTCCTTTTGTGAGTGAACAGTATGATTTCAGTTTTCTTGTTGCTAAACTGTAGCTCTTGATCCAAAGCCCAGTTTGTAGCAATATTTATTGCTTTCTGAGCCATACCTTTGATTTAAAACATATCAGCACCAGTGACCAACACTGCTAAATCATCGGCATAGGACTGAACATAAAAGCCCCTGCTGCATAACTCTAGCAACAGGTTGTTTAAGACACAGTTTCACAGAAATGGGGACAGAATACCACCTTGGGGGTTCCCCTTCACTACTTCTCTTTTAACTTCATCACCATATAATTCTACTTGGACTGTGCGATGTCTTAGCAAATTCTCTATCCATGAGGTGAGAACCTTAGACGTGCCCAGCCCTTGAAGGCCTGCAACAAAGCTACGAAAGGTGACATTGTCGAAGGCACGGACAATATCATGGAAAATACCCAAAGCTGGCTTTTTTCTAACAAGGCAATGCTCTAAACGGCGCACAAATTCATGCATGACAGTTTCCGTAGAAACTCCTCCACGAAATCCATACTGCGATGCAGAAAGTTTTGCCTGCACGTTATCATCTTCATTAAAAGGATACAAAATTAGTCTTTCCAACCATTTCAGTTGAAAAGAAGTTAAGGTGATCATACAAAAGGATTTAGCTTCAAAATAGTTTTCCTGTCCGGGTTTGGGGAAAAATATACCTGTGCCTTCTTTCCATGCCAATGGCACATAGCTGTGTCTCAGGCATGCTTGAAAAATGACTTGGTAATATTCTTTCAGTTGATTCCAACCTTTCTGTAACAGCAAAGGATAGAGCCCGTCTGGCCATGGTGCTTTGAATGGTTGAAATTCGTTAATAGCTGCTTCCAAACGCTCAAATGAACATATGTTTGCAATCATTTCAGTGTCTTTAGGTCTCATGAATGGATTGTCCACTAAGTCGTACTTGGTTGCACAATTTTCTGTCTGCTGGCTACCCGGTGATAATGTATCCAGCAGATAGTTCAAAGTTTCTAGTGGAGAGTTTGTGAATTCTCCGTTGTGTTTAATTACGTTGTTAATACGCACCGTTTCATTCCTTCGAATAATCTTAACCAGCCGAGCCGTTGGTGTTTGACTATTCATACTCTCTACATAGCAATGCCTTGAATCACGCTTTGCTCTTCTAACAGCTTTTTTGAAGTAGGATAGGGCTAGCTTTTGAGCCTCCCAATCTTCTTCTTGCTTTGTTTTAATGGCTTTTCTCCAAGCTCGGCGAGGCTCTTTTCGAAGGCTTGCTAGCTCAGAATTCCACCATATGTTATCTTTCGTACGAAGCGATTTTCGTATAGGGCAAGCACCTTCATATGAGTTAGTAATAACTGAATGAACCTTGTTTGCCAGCGCATCAATGTCTTCTTTTGAGGAAGGCACTGGTACTGGTCGTAAAATTCGTTTATTAAATTTTTGTTTGAGTTCGTTTACATACTTGTTCCAGCACGTACGACGAATATTACGAAACATTTTAGCTTGTTTTCAGATTCTGCTTTTAACCTGGAACCTAATATACATGTGATCCCAGAATGATGGCACGTCGCTAGCATGCCAGCCAACTACTCTGTCCCATGCACACCGGTTTACTAAGGTCAAGTCCGGAACCTCTTCACGCCTTTTAGTTCTGAATGTTGGTTTATTACCAGTGGTGGGCAGTAACTAGTTACAATTGTAACTAGTTACTGTAACTAGTTACTTTTTTAGTAACTGTGACTGTAACTTCGTTACTTTTTTTCAGATGTAACGATATTTGTAACTAGTTACCAGTTTAGAGCCCTAAAAAAGTTACAGTTACAGTTACTTTTTGTACTACATGCTTTGCAGCAAATTACAGATTTTTTATGAATTTCATTCAAAATAATTGTATTACAATGGCAACACAGGACGCACAGTCGCATGTCTGATCAACCATAACCTTTTATCCATATTTTCTTCACTGTGTTCACTGGACTATACATGTGGTTGCGGGTTAAAGTTTAAGTTAAAGCCGTCAGGCCTGTTTTTAGTCCAAATTTTTAATCACTAAAGTAACTGTAACTTGTAACTGTAACTGTAACTAGTTACTTTTTCAAATTTGTAACTGTAACTGTAACTTAGTTACTTTTTTTGCCAAGTAACTGCAACTTGTAACTAGTTACTTTTAGAAAGTAACTTGCCCACCACTGTCTATTACCCACATTACAGAAATTCAGGTCTGCACTAACACAATACGCTAGCAGATCCTCTCCTCGAGGGTTTATAGTGGAGGATTCCCATATAGTGTGATGTGCATTTGCATCGGTTCCTACAATTGTAGGAATTTGTTCATTTTCTGCCAAGACAGCAGATCCCTCAATAAATTGGGCGGAGGTGGTTCTTCGGCTGCCATGTATGCCGATACCAAAGCAAAACTGTCACCGCTTTGGTACACATTGTTAACTCTAAATGCCACAAAATCCTCATTTGAAAGCATCGGGATTAGAGAACAATTGAGATCAGGAGTAGCATAAATGCACGCCCGAGGACGATTACCTTTTTCAATACCTTGAAAGAAGTTCCAGCCTTGTAGCTTACTTTTGATTTTAGTGGCATATGTCCATGGTTCTTGAACTAACTCTAACACGGAACGTACGTTTCTGGTAACTTCACACATGTCATAGCTTGCTGCTTTACATCTGTGTAGGTTGATTTGCCATCACTCTAAATTATGTAAGGATAACTTAGGTGTCGTAATGGCTTTATTTGATTCCCCCCCTCGCTTCACCTTAGACTTGCAAGCAACTTCCGAGAAATTATTTGGATTCTGAGGTTCCACAGGGGAAGTTGGGGTGGTGTTCGGTTTCACAACCGACCATACCATTTTTGCTGTACCCTCAACTTCTGAGACCGATTCCTTTAGCAATGGAACCTTCTCAACCTGAGGGCTAAAATTCGATGTTTTCTTGGCATCTGGGCAAGAAGGCGCACATAGCCGAGGGTTATCTTTGTTGGCATTGTCACTCAAGAACTCAATGTTTCTTGGTTGTGACCGTGCCATTTCTTCTGAATTTAGGGGTATGATCGGTGTTACTTTTCTTGATCTAATGATATTAGACATAATCAGAGGGTTGGTTTTCTCTAAGCTGGGAAAAGTTCCAAAGCCAGATTATCCATACAAGCAGGAGGCCACTAACTGCCATTTCTGCCGATGACGACACACCAACACCGCAATTGACAGACTTATCCCTGGAGCACTGGCCTCGGCGGAGCCCCCCCCCAATACAGCTGTAGACCCCTACCCAGGTGCCATCTGGAACTGTTAAGAAACAATCGCGTGGCCCAGAGGAACTCTAAGGCCTTCACCGGTTTGGTCTGCTTGCAAAAATAACCAGAGAACTTTTCAACTAAAATATGAGATTGTATTTAACAGAAATAAAAACAGACTTCCACACGGCATAAAAAATAACTGAAGTTTGGTACATTGAATCAAATCAGAAACCTAAAATTGCCATGTTTTGACAGCACGCTTGAAAATTAGGAAAGAAACTAAAACCAAGTGTCGGGTCAGTCATTTCTTTCTTAGAGATTGCCATCAGCAAAAACTAAAAATCGCAGTAACGTAAACAAAGAATGATCAAATAATATGCAAATAAGGTGTAATTTTGCGACGCAACAAGCTGAAATTTCCTGCTGCTCGCAACAACGCATGAAGGTAAAAATTCGAGTCTTGGTGAAAAAATAACCCTGTAACGAAACACAACAAAGATATAGGTTCGATTCCAGGTAACTACAAGTAAACAAAAGACTGAGCTGAAACATCGCGGCCCCTTGGAACCGTCTTTTTGCGTTTGGAAGATACATTTTACAGTCGAATCTACTGTAATTTCAAGATAAAAATAAGTTCAAATGCACTGACGAAGCTGCGATTCGAAATTCTTTGGAAATCGTGAACAGCGATAATTAATAGACCTAGGAGGCTGCAGGTTATTATTTGCCTCAAAAAAGAGCTCCTTTCTTCGCTTTCTTCTATAAAACTCGAGCTAATACGTAACGTGTGCTTCCAGAAAAACTGGTTTGTATCGGTACGATGAATGAATGGTACAAGATAATAACAATAAAAAACAACGGAATTTAACAGAACTTAAAAGAAAATACTTTAGTCCGTTAACAGAACTTAACAAAGTTAATTCAGTCCGTTAACATGGAAAAACTTTTTAACAGATTAATGAGTTAATGAAAAATTAAGCTTCGTTATTAACGCATTAACAATTAACAGACTTGTGCCAATCTATGGTGATTTGCATACCAATGGGTTTCGGACTAATAATCTTGTGGAAAGTATGTTCCGGGCAACCGGGTTCAAAACAAAATGAGTGCCGGACATCGAGCACCCACATGTTTTATAAAATTGATTGATAACGATAATCCTGTTCTTATTTGTTCAACACGTCTTATTCAATTTTTAGTTTGCCCCGATGCTCCGTTTTACACCAACGCCGATATGATGGGTTTAAATGATGACACGGCCCCGTACTTTGAGAATGAAATGATCACTCATGTGTGCAGGGACACTTTCGCGCCAAACCCATCAAGCGCAGATCTTACATGCACATGCAACGTAAATAATGAAGGAGCCTCCCCAACAGCTTCCTGGAGCTGTGATCATACGGATGTATCAGTTTGCACAACCAGTAAGTATCAGCATTTCTATAAACTGAATCGATCAATTCCTAACTTACCACAAAATTTATCACACCTCAAACGCGTGTTGAAGTGCTGATGAGTTAAATGCTCTACTGAAACAAATATTATAACAGAATAAAGCGGCTTGTACGAAATACGAGCATTTACGCATAAGCGTATAAAATACGACTGCGCATATTTACGCTGGGTATTTTATTGATATGTCGAAATATGCGTTCCCAAGTCGTTTTCCTAAACTGCGATCTACAATGCTGAAAAGGTGTAGACTGCAACTTTAATACGTTGATCAACCAAGCCCGTCGACGCAATTGGGTCGCTACCTTTTGACCCTTAATGATAAACATCGTTTTTTACCAAGTTTTTTGGCCGATAACCTAGAGATAGCAAAGATATCTTCTGTTTCTCAGGTCAAACTTCCAGCAATTGGCTAAGTGTATGCTACCGCACACTGTGGAGGCTTTATGCTGCTCCTGTTAGTGCAGAGCGTTAATCAAGAGACTCGTGAATACCGTTTTTTATCATTTGTGTAGTTGGACCCAAACAAGAACCAAACCGAGTTTACCGTTTGAATAGCAAACGCTCTATCCTCTTGACCACAAATCAATAAGCTCCTACCAGAAATGTGATGATTTGTTTTGATTTTGACACTTGAGAGAGAAACATGGAACAAATGATAAAGCGGAGCAATTTTAGAACAATTGAAGCCGGTAACTTTTTGATAAGGTGATTTGCATACCAATGGGCTTTGCGCAAATGATTTCTTGGAAAATATGTTCCAGGCAACCTGGTTCAGAACAAAATGAGTGCCGGACATTTAGCACCCATATTACGGAGGAGTAAAGAAGACTTTTTTTTGAAAATCAAAAAAATGTAGTTTTCGAATTCCGACAAATGGTCTAAAACTTGCTTAAATTGTGTTTTGGAGTGTTGCTCTTATTTTCCTGTAGGAAGCCCCCCCCCCTAAATCTAAATGCGACATTTGGGGTGGGAAATTTCACATATCTTGGTAAGCACTGGTCCTAGAGCAATGGTATATAGCTCAAAATCTGCGGAAACACCATGCTCCTGTCTGTGCTAAGAAAGTTTTCTCTATTTTCAACACAAAAAAAGTTAAAGCTGAAAAACAAAAAACATGGCCATTTTTGGTTGATGTATCGGAACATTCATGTTTGTGTAAACTCAGTCATTTAACTGTGATCAGCGAAACTAATTCCTCTCAATTAATTAACACAGTTTGTGTCATGCTGCACCAATAAATGGACGAATGGTAATTTTTACTCTTGCTGAGAGTTAAAATTTTACATTACATAGCAGGTATTGTACAAAAACAATGAAAAACTAATTCTTAGCTTTGTTAAAATTGCCAGAAATTGAATGAGTAATAACAATTGCTTTAAATCAGCAGGACACATATCACAAACAAAGTCACTGGAATACAATAAAATAAAAGCACAAATGTAGCATAGTAGACATGCAGCTGTAGCAAAGAGCTAATATAGCATGGCTTTGACGAAATTAATAATTTGTAAATTTGTGCACTACCTTTTAAGAATCCACCCCAAGTTTTCCAAAAACTAATAGTTGTTAATTAATTTCTATCTGGGCAGTGCACAATCAGTTATAAGAGCCAGAAGTGGGTTGATGACCGATGGTTTTGGTTTATCACCTATGGGATAAAATTTGACTCGAGCATGTTATGGTTAAAAGCAACTACGGTTTAGAGATTATTTGCCATAAACAAGCTACTGTAGTAAATATTTTTTGCAATATCAGCATCCCTTAATAAAGACACATTTATTTGAACTTGAAAAAATTGTAACGTACTCGTGTGTAGACTGGGTGCTGTTAAAACTGACTTCACGACAAAATAATACAATACAAGATAAAAGAAATAGAATGCCTCAGGAAAGACTCTCCAAACAAGCTTTACATGCCAAAGCAAATGGGAGAAGACCAGTCGGACGACCTAGAACTAGATGGACCGATTACATTGAGGATCTTGGATGGAATAACTTGGGACTTCGCCCAAGCGAAATGATGGAGGTGATGGAAGACCGTGAGGTGTGGCGGCTCAATCTTGAGCTACTGCCCCAGCAACCCTCACGGAAAAGCGGGCAATGAAGAAAGAAGAGGAAGAAGAATAAATGGCTGTCTCTGGCAGCCAAAAAATGATTTTAACCTCATAAGATATAGTCGTGATGAATTCGAAAAGTTTGGTGCAGTGGTGTACTTATGTGGTAAAATAAAAAGCTCAGAGCAAAAACATCTGTTTTGATATCAATTTTTACCCACCCGGTCTATAGAGGTTACGCAAGAATTATAATTTACTAAACAACTTTATAAGAACTGCTTTTTGGTGTCAAATGTTTTCATAAGTTTTCGAGATTTAATATTTTGGCAAATGTCTCCATCTCGTCTATCGAACCCTGCAACTTGTGCAGACTCTTCCACAAGAAGTTTGACGTGGCGCTCCACAGATTGGTTATGACATGGATAATGTAATACCAAAGGTTTTTTCAGACACTCTTCTGTTTCTCTATCTGTAAGGCTTGCAATTGTTAGAGATTGTCGCAGGTAAGAATTGACATTCGCTAATTATTTGTAGTAAGCATTTGCTGACAAGTTCAGAGTTGGTACATCGAACAAGCGAATTGAACTGCTGTTCAGTGCATGGGGCCAGTTATCGCTGTTTGCACTTTCTTCAGCTACGGTACTTGTTTTCGAAGTGGTAGCACTTTTGCCACTCCTACATTTCTTACACATTCTTTATCACCCTATAACATGGCAATGAAAGCATTTTCTGGGTGTGCAAATAACCATTTCATTGCACCACACTTAAAGGAATTTCTTGAACACGTTGTTTCGAAAAGTTCTTAACCCTCTAAACCAAGTTCAAAAAGTTGCTGGATCCATATGTTATCTGATTATTTTGCATAATTGTAAACCAAGCTGGCAAATAACTGGAATTTTCCAGGTTTAGAGGTGGCTCTTCCAGAGACACATGCTAGCGCAGAATTCTGCATTCTAAAATGAACCATCTTGAGTGAACAATGGTCCGACCTCTAAATAAGCCAGATTATCATCAACTTTTTTCATGTATAAGTGCCCAATATATGTTGTACGCATAAACTTGATCCGTGCTCAAGTCGCTGACTACCTGCTCTGAAAGAATAGGAAAAAATAAAGAAAGCGCTGACAATGGTTAGAATGGAGTAGCAGTCCAACTTGACTCAGGCCCATGCAATTTTTTTCCAATTGGCCCCGCAAAAGTAACTGGACCACTTATGGAACCATCAAGAACTCCAAACACAAGTTGTAATGGAAGTTCATTTGTATGGAGCAAACACACAATCCACTGAAGAGGCTTATTTAACAATTCCTTCAATCCACTAATGCAGCCATTGTATTTCCCTGTAAGGGAAGCAGTACCATCCGTTCCCACGATTGCTAGCTTGTGCTCCAACTTTGTATCCTTAAATAAATCAAGCAGCTTTTTTGCATAAATTCGGCCTTTGCCATCTTCAGGAAAAAAAACGAGAGTTAGTAAGTGCCTGGTTCACCAACTACAGTATAGTGCTACTCAAGTTGCGCAGATTGGTAGTGCTTGTTATTTGGGCCTAGCGCTATCATTTGAATAGGATCTTTGCGCCCAACAAATTACAACGCAATCAGAAATTCAAAAAAAATTTTTTTTCCAATAGCGACTGTGCATTTTAGGCAGTTACACAAACATAAATCTTGCAAAAATCTTACCAAAAATGGCCATAACTTTTGTTTTTTGACTGTAACTTTTTTTGTGTTGAAAACTGAGAAAACTTTCTTCTTAGCACACATAAAAACATGATGTTTCCACAGAATTTGAGCTATATAGCATAGCTCAACAACCTGTGGTTACCGAGATATATACAATCCCCCCACGCCATCTGTCGCAACTATGTTTGGGGGAATTGCAGGATGGAAAATGGAAGCAACTCCCCAAAAACAAAATTTAAACAAGTTTTAGACCGGTTGTCGCGATGGGAGAACTACAATTTTCAATTTCCAAAAAAAGTTTTTTTACTCCAATCTAACCCATATGTCCTATAAAATTGATTAATAACGGTAATCCTGTCCTTATTTGTTCAACATGTCTTTTACGATTTTTAGTTTGCCCCGACGGTCCGTTTTACACCAACGCCGATATGATGGGTTTAAATGATGACACGGCCCCATACTTTGAGAATGAAATGATCACTCATGTGTGCAGGGACACTTTCGCGCCAAACCCATCAAGCGCAGATCTTACATGCACATGCAACGTAAATAATGAAGGAGCCTCCCCAACAGCTTCCTGGAGCTGTGATCATACGGATGCAGTTTGCGCAGCCAGTAAGTATCAGCATTTCAAAACCCTAATCGATTGTAATTCTGACTTTTCCACAAAATTTATCACACCACCAACGCGTGAAATGAGTTTGTAGGCCCCATCAGTGACAACAATTAAAATTAGCGTATTGCATCGCTAGAAAAAGTTTGTAATCTGAATGCTGCACATAGTTTCGCCGATACAGCAGCTGTATCTGTTATTGTTGCTATTAATAATAAGGTTGTCTTGGCATGTGGCACGAACTTTGCAACAATCGATGCAGCTATCACACGACGTTTTGTCTTGACTGGAGACGATAAAGCTTTTCACAGTTGTTTTACTACTTCTGGGCCAACCAGTTCACCAAGTAAATGCCAAATCAATGCACCTTTTGTTATATTTGCCGCATTTTACTTGAAGTGTGGAACGAGTTGACTGGCTCCGTTTAACAATTTATCTTTCTTGGCGACTCAACTTTATTGCGACGTCAACGCCGCAGACATCATGGCAGGCAACTTTTGCAAAATTGCGTACCATTCAACTCGGCTGGGATTTGAACCACAGACCTATCGTTTTCCCATCAAGGATACTAAACATTCGTAGAGCATTATTGATTCAAACAGCGTAATTGTGATAAATTTTAGTGATACCTTTAACAAACACTTTGGACAAGCGAAACTTATTATCCGAGCACTTCACATAATTTTGACGATAGAAGTAAAAGTGTTTCTGACAGTGCCATACAATTGCCAAAGTAACAATTCCTTTGGCACATACCCCTTACTAAGTAGCAACCAATACAGCTACCATGATGCGGGGAACAACAACGCAGGAACGCGGAAGCTGCATGGAAGCGATTAATTTTATTCGTAGACGTAAGCGACCTCGGAAGCACGAAATCTTTAAGAATCTTTATCATTTTCCCATTGTCTTTCATGGACGACGGACGTGTTTGTCAGGCTCTGTAAAGAGTGGTTAAGTGTGGCGTCTAGGGTTAATTTTAAGTCATTGGTAAACTTTTTAAAAATACTTAGTCAGCAAACATTTCATAAATATGAACGAAGACAGAGTGGAAGCCAAGTTAGACCAAATTTTGGAGGTCCTTAATGATCTAAAGATGAGAGTTGGCGGTTTGGAAAAAGCGATAACTAGCACCCAAGCACAGATTGAAGAAATAGATGGTAAGCTGTCTGAAAGATGCGAAGTAATAGAGCAAAACCTCATGTACAAAACTGAAAATGCTGAATTTATTGATTTAAAACATCAATTTGAAATTTTACAACAAGAGAAAGCTGCTGATCGTAAGTTGATCAATAGTCAACAATCCGAAATCACTAGTCTAACAGGCAAGTAGAAGGCTATCTTCAACTTGTTAAACGTGAACAGCTAAGCAGAGAAGCGTACAGTAAGCGTTTTAATTTGCTTGTTCATGGTATTGATGAAGAAGAAAACAACGCTTGGGAAACTAGATCTACCACTGAAACTAAACTAAAGAAATTTTTAATCGAATGCCTAAATATTGAAAATGTAGATGATTTACGAATTCTTGACCTGCACAGACACCCATTATACCGCAACAATACTAAAGTGAATAGACCTATTATTTTCAAACTTACAAGCAACCAGGCGCGTAGCCAGGATTTGGAAAAGGGGCGGGCTATTTTGAAAGAGTGAGAAAAGTGCAAACGACCTTGACCCGAATTTTTATTTTTCTTGAATCAGTTTCACACAGTTTGTCCGAAAATTGAGACGAAGTTTCTCGGAAAGCTCGGAAATTCAAAGATTTTTTCGGCCCAAAATCAGGTGGTCTCCAAAAAATAAAAAAAATAAAAAAAAAAGGTCTTCACCAAAATTGAGATTGATTTTTCGGCCGAATTCGGAGATTCAAACGTTTTTTCCGCTCAAAATCAGGTGGTCTCCAAAAAAAAAAGGTCTTCACCAAAATTGAGACTAATTTTTCGGCCGAAATCGGAAATCCAAACGTTTGAGGGGGGGCTGTTTTCTTATGGGGAGGGGCTATTTTCAATTTTTCACAAAAAATCGGCCTCAAAACCACCAAAAAGTGCGATTTTGCATTCTTCACAAGCCAATGGGGAAGGCTCGAGTCCCCCCCGCCCCCCCTGGCTACACTACTGCAAGCAACTATGACAAACAATTGGTGGTGAACAGTCTGAAACATCTTAAGGTTAACAATGAAGCCAAGTTAAACAATAATCCTGATGCAATTAAATCTGTGTTAGCCAACATCTTCCCAAACCCCTTTATCTACAGAAAAAACAATTGCTACCGTTTTACAAGAAGGCAAGATTTGAAAACAAAAGAGCCAGTTGGTGTATCCAAAATGGCGAATTCTGTCTGTACGTAGATGACAAGAGAGTCATGAACTAATAACTGAACATTACTAACACTCGATCTAGCCGCTTACTAGGCCTAAGAATCTGTGACTCGGCCAAGAGCTGATTAAAAGTAACTGTTTTGATTTAACTAACTGTTACTGTTTTTTTAATTAACTGTTACTGTTCTATTTATTTACTGAAAGGAGTGACTTGGAAATAGACCGCTAGTGTTTTATGCTGAAACCTCTAATTTATTTATCAAATCAAGTAGGACTGTAATCAGAAATCTGCAATGGGGGAACTGTTGTGGGGGTCTGGGGGCGAACCCCCAGCGCTTGAAACTTTTGTATTGGCAATAACAACTCAAATTTGGGCTTATTTTGATAAAAATTGGTGATATTAAAACGTGGCATGAAGGTTGGCTTTGCAAAAATATGATTATGCTAGTTGCATAAATCATGGGCGACGTGGGAGGTAGTTGTTGAAAAAACTTCAGTTCTCTTTATTTACAATTCGGTAAATCATAAAATTCTATACCGGTAGTATAAATTTTATAGAGAAAGGTATAATTAGAGGGTTGGTGGGAGGAGGTTGGAGAAAGGTGATTAGTAATTGGCAACTGACTAGCCCCCCTCCCATTCTTGAGCTAAAATATTTTTTGATGGGACCTGTGTTAGGCATGTTTCAATGAGCGATTAATTTTATTGCAAGTTTTTAGCCATTTTTGGGGGTTTTCTCGGATTTTTGAGTTTTGCTTTGCCAAATTGGCCCCCTCTTTCCTCAAATAAACGTTTTAAAATATAATTTAAATTAATTAATTTTCTGGTGCAGAAGAAAGTCTCAAAAGTGCTAAAAACGTGTATTTTCTTTATTCTCCATTTTGGTCGGCTAGCCAATGAGCAAACTATAGCCCACACTCCTCTTTCTACGGTACTGAAATCAAATTAGCTAGGAAAAGAGTATAATTGAGAAACTAGTGAGTTGCTCTAAGTTGTAACATGCTTAAACCACTCAAATCATTATTATTATTATACTCATAACATTTTTTCTCTTTAGAAAAGTATTTTTGAAGTTCGGCATCACTATGAAATAGCTCCATATTTTGTTTATGTTTATTATTTGTGTTAAATTTTTAGTTTCGGTTTTTTGTTGATGGTTATTCTGCGACATTGTTTTACATGATATGATCTACATAAATAGCTTCCCTTTTCAGCATTTTACAAACTGATCCACAATCAATTTGGTTACTTCTGATTTGCATTACTTGTACAGTATTGTAATTTTTTTACCACTAACGCCACCGCCGTCATGGTGCTGTTCGACCACTTCTTTCATTGCTGTTGTGTAATGGCGCTTTTGACTTTTGATGAAGTTGACTTAATCGATTTCATTACTCCAAGTCTAGCAGCCACACCACCTTGTGTCCAAGAAAGTAATATTGAGTCATGTGACGAGATTCTCCAAATTTTAACCTCAAAAATAAATTCTTGTATATATTTTGATGTTGTTGCGCCGAAAACCAATTTTAATTTTTCTAATTCTTTTATTCTAGTACATTTAAACATTCGCTCTCTTTACAAACATTTTGATTCCTTGTGCTTATTTCTTCAGTCTCTACCTTTTAAACCTGATGTGATATGCTTAACTGAAACACGCGTTAAAGATCAACCTCTGGCCAACATAAATCTCCCCAATTACAGCTTTGTTCATACTCCGCCTAAAAGTAATGCTGGTGGTGTTGCAGTTTGTGTATCGCTAAATCTAAAATTTTCCTTAGACGATAATCAACATCAGTTGCATAATTCTGAATCTATTTGGTTAAATTTGCACCATCATGAAAATAAGTCACCAATAAGACTTGCAGTTATATATCGTCATCCCTCCACAACTAATATCGAGAAATTCTTAGGTGACTTTTCTTCTTGCTTAATGGAAGCCACTTCTGGTGACAAAACGTTGTATTTGGCAGATGATATAAACATCAATACTGACAGATCAAGCAGAAGAAAAACAGCAAATGATTATATTAACGAGATGCTCAGTTATAATGTAATACCAATAATTACATTACCAACAAGAGTAACTTCCAGATCTTCGAGTATTATTGACCATATCATAACTAATGACGTCAACCACAATATAATATCTTTTGTAATACCTGTACGAGAGGATTTATCAAATCATTATGGTGTAGGCTGTTGCATAAATGACTTCTCTAAACCTCCGTTGAAAAAGAAACAAGAATTATATGTTAGAGACAAATCAGCCTTAAATTCTGAACTATTCTGTAAAGATTTAGCAACTAATTTATCTATTTATTTTGAAAAGCTACCAACCTTGAATACTGGTAGTTATAATACAATTTTTGACTGATTTTCACAGACAATCCTTTTACTATTGATATTCATGCCCCAAAGAAGAAATTATCTCGCAGACAACAAAGATTACAAAATAAACCTTGGTTGACCAAAGGCATTTTGATTTCAATTCGTAAACGACGTTTTATGTTCAAATCCCATTTTCTTCTAGGCAGTGACGGCCAAAAATCTTTTTTTCGAAAATATTCAATCAAACTTACTAAGGTAAATAGCTCTTGCCAAAAAATTGTATTATTCCTCGGTGTTAAACCAAAACAAAAATAACCAGAAAAAGATTTGGGAAATAATACGATCAGTACTTCCCTCGAAATCGAAAAGCACTTCATCATTTTTTGATTGTTTTGGTACAGAAAAAATTGTAAACACACCCACTGACCCTAAATCAATTCTAAACTCCTTTAATAAATTCTTTTGCACTATAGGCAAAAATCTTGCTGATGATATCCCTCAATCTGATACCATTCAACACTTCTCAAATTATTTACCCAATCGTGTTTCTGATTCAATTTTTTTGAAATCACCCAGCACTACAGAAATATCAAATGTTATTCTTTTACTTAACACGAACAAAGCTGTTGGTCATGATGACATTTCTGCTTATTTTCTCAAAGTTGCCTCAACCATCATCGCACCATACTTGCAATGCTTTTTTGAATTTTCCTTTATTAATGGCATATTTCCTGATAACTGTTCACTTGCTAAAATCATACCTCTTCACAAAAAAGGGAATAAAACAAACCCAAGCAACTATCGACCCATTTCAATACTAACTTGTTTCTCTAAAATTCTTGAACGTCTTACGTATAATAGATTTCTGGAATTTTTCAAAAAACATAACGTTATTCATATATCACAATACGGATTTCAGAAACACATAGCTCCTAGCCATGCTTGCCTTGACATTGTAACAACTACTCTTGATAATATCAATCAAAGAAAATATACAGGACTTATCTTTATAGATCTTCAAAAAGCTTTCGATACAGTCTCACATAATATTTTGCTTAAAAAACTTGATCATTATGGCATTCGAGGACCCGCTCATAAACTTATTTGTTCTTTCTTACATCGAAAACAATACGTTTCGGTTGACGGTATACAATCTGAAATTGAATCTATAACTTATGGTGTAGCTCAAGGGCCAATACTTGGTCCACTTCTTTTTCTACTGTACATCAATGACCTAAACAATTCCGTCAATTGTCTTCCACGATTGTTTGCTGACGATACTTGCCTCATAATAGATAGCCCAAATCTAGCATCATTAGAAACTGAAATGAATAAGGATTTAGAAAACGTTTACAATTGGTCCATTGCTAACAAATTAAGTCTAAACCCATCAAAATCAAACCATCTTATTATTTCCCCCTAACAAAATATACTAAGTCCCCATGTCACCTTAATTGTTAATAACTTACCAATATTATCGTGTGATCAAGCAAAATATTTGGGAGTTTTTATTGATTCACGGTTAAACTTCCATTCCCACATTAAAAGTGTCGAAAATAAGGTTGCTAGATCGGTGGGCATTCTTTCAAAATTGAAACATTTTCTTCCTTCTAATTCACTTCTCAAACTATACTATGCTTTTATTCATCCTCATTTGTTGTATGGTTTATCCATTTGGGGTTGTACCCACAAATCTTACCAATCAAAATTACAGACACTTCAAAACAAAGCTGTAAAAATTATCGGCGGCGGCAAATATATGGACCATGCTACACCATTTTACTCTAAACTAAAAATTCTAAAAATTCCTGAATTATATAAGCATGAAGTTGCCAAACTGGTATTTCACCATTATCATCAACGTCTCCCACCTTTACTGCCAAACCTTTACATTAAAACTAACCAAGTTTCTCAAAAGTGTACCCGTTCATCAAGCACTGCCAACAATCCTACCTTATACATTCCTCTTCACAAAACAACCAGACTTCAAAAAAGCATCAGGTACCAAGGTATTAAAATATGGAACAAAATTCCAACAAGCATTAAAACCAAACAATCTTTTAAAAGCTTTAAAGTATCATACAAAAATTATTTATTGAATATCTACTAGTATGTATTGCAGAAACTTTAATATACAGTATAAAACATTGGTATTGCAATTTGGGTGAAATTCGTCACTTGCTTCATGACAATGATATGTTTCTGATTTACTTATATCATTTCAACTGGTAGTCGGGGTGGCTGCAGACTTTGAAGACCGAGAGGTCAACTCGCAGTCTCCCTAGCCAAATTAAATCTTTAACTTTAATCGTTTGTCAATATTATGTGAATTTTGTGGCAAAAATAAATAAACTTGAACTTGAACTTAAGAAGAGCTAAAATAGACAGCTATAAAAACCGACTGTTTCCACATCCTTGAAACGACGCGTTTAACGTGTTCACTAAAACCAAGTAAAGCTCAAATCAATGTAACCTTTTTTGTATTCACGACATTAAGCAGAAGCATGTAACGGGTTGACTGGCTCCATCTACATTTATCATTCCTGGCTACATTACTTCATAAAGACGCCGACGTTGTGAAAATGGCAGGCTATTTTGTTAAAAGTGCTTTAGATTTGATGATGATGGCAATTGAACCGCAGGCCTTTTGCTACAACAACAAGAGCATTAACCGTTTGATTAAATTACTCCGACTTACATATAACGATGACGACAAACCGAGTACCAATGTTGGTTTCTTAAAACAAAACTGATTCTTGTGCAAAAGTGACAAGTTTTTGATTGATTGCTCCATATCTATCCTCCTCTCACGAGGAAGCGACGGCGACGCTGTTATATTGGACGAATCCTCACCCGCTTAGGAGTTGACCATTTTCAAAGTTTTCCAGTTGACGTTTGACTTGTTCCCACAAAAATTTACTGCTTCTTCGAAGAAGCCACCAAGCGGAGATAATCATCGTAAAGTGTCTTTTCCAAGAACAAAACAATGTGACCAGGTTGCAGGTTGAACCCAGATCATGCGACCGGGGACGTCGTGAATACGACGCGTTTACCCTCTCGGCCACGCTGCCGACGAATAGCCAGAGCTGTAATTTTCTGAAGATCGTAAAAATTACCAAGTCTAAACTACCTAATATAATGTCAACAAAAAAAGATCAAAACAAACACAAAAAAAGAACAAAAAGCAAACCTTATTTCATCAAATCAATTTTTTCGTTATGCTTGCTTTGTTGCACCAAAGTGTGTTGCGAGTTTTACGGGGCCCATATCCACGTCATTGCGCCTGGGCAACGCAGCTCAAAAACATGTCGCAGCGATGGCAAGCCTGTGGCAACAATGTGTCTGATTTGACCGGGGCGAGATTTGAATCTCAGATCTCCCGCCGAGATTCAACTGATCAGTGGTCGAGTGGATGGAGCGTCTGGAACTGAAACGGGAGACTCGGGTTCGATTCCGATTTGGATCAAACTGAAAATTATATAATTGCTATTCACAGCTTCCCTGCTTGACGTTCAGCAATTAAAGGGACAGTGTGAAGCCTCCACCGTGTGTGGTAGACAGGTGAGCAGGTGGCAGCTTAAATTCAAATACCGAAAGGTCCCTTCGCCGTCTCCTGACCAAGGTAACTGGGTAAATACTTCAAAAAAAATGCAATTGCATGCTTCAGGGACGACCGTGTTACCGCGACAAACTGACTGGGACTAGATGACAGTGGACTAGAGCGGTGCACTGATGATGGTGAAAGTTTTTCTCGGAACCTTTGTGGAAAGTCCGTTTATATATTGCCTCTCGTGCAATTTTCATTTTATTTTTATTAAAGATTAGTAGTAGACAGTTCAGCGATCTTTCTGTTATGAAACAAAACATTTATGTTGTTTTCAGAAACCTGTGATACGAGCGGTATACCTTCCTTCGTCAACGGAGAGGTCGTATCTGGCACACTTACAAATGGTATGCAAGTCACCTTGGCATGTGCAACTAACTACGCAACAGAGGATCCTGTTGTTACGTGCACTTGCGACACGACTGGAAACAACAATGCGTTCACTTGCATGAGTGATGGTTCGGTAACTACCAGTGGACCAACCTGTTCACTAAGTAAGAACCCTAACCAATAAAACTGAGTACTGCAAAAATAACAATAAGCTACAGACAGAATTCCTAGTCGTTCTACGCTCATGTTCATACCTGTAGTCCTAGCTATACCGAAAAAAAATAAAAGGCAAAAGTCGATTTTGAGACAGTACGTCCTAGCTGTAAATCGTAGGTTTGATTGTGCGTTTAAGACTGAGGATACTGTCCGTTGCATATCTGTAATTAATTGAAAATACTTCATGTAAACACTTTTATGTTTTCAAACTGCAACTTTGATTTATTTATTTTTGAATAGCAAGTGAGCACTTTGTAATGAGATGAATAGTTTATAAATAGTGTTGAGCAGTGAATGCTATACACAAATAGTTACGGTTTTCAGTTTCAGGAATTTTGCTGCTGAATAAACCAAATGCGCAAGTAGCCGATGTTGGATTGCTCCCAATACATTAAGCTCAATTACGGATTATTTAGCTGCAGTAAAGATAACTCAGATTGTGTATCATAACTCAGATGTACACTGTGCAGTCTACAGTGTATCTGAGCTATTTTTCTACCAGGTTAGACCGACAAAACGAGTGGTTTATTCCAAATAAATTTTTTTTATCTGCTGTATTCCGCCGAAGCGTGTACAACGTGGGCGGGGCCCATCTTCACGTCATTGTGACCGGGCAAAACAGCTCTTTTCCAAGACATGATGCAGCGAAGGCGAGCCGTTGGCAACGTTGAGCTCGATTTCAACAAACTGAGAATAGCACTGTAAACCTAGGGTTGCCAAACGTCCTTGAATCTCAAGAATCGTCCTTGAATTTGTCTTAAAGTCTCGCTGTGTCCTTGAACCTTGAAAAGTGGACAAATGTCCTTGAAAATTGTCTGGCGTCCTTAAAGTCCTTGAACCTCTGGTATGGAAATTGGGTCCTCTGGTATGGAACTCAGTTCTTGCTCTCAAAATCGGGATTAAAGACCAAATCAAAAACAAAAAATAGGTCATCGTCGCAAAATCTTAGGCGACTACATGGCGTTGACTCGACTTGTCCTAATTTTTTCTCCCCGAAAGTAACTTTACTCACTTTTGGAGGGGACAAGCAGTGATTTGGGGGCGGGCACAGTCTCGAAATGCCAGCCCGTGGTACTGGGCCTGCTACTTTCTTTTTGGGCACAACCCTCGCTTGGGGGGTCACAATTCTTGCTTGGGAGGCACAAGCAATGATTTGGAGGAACGAACCCGAAATGCCCCTTGTGGGGCTAAACCTGCATAGTCGGCTTAGTAACCGTAGTAGATAGAGTAAGCATAGTAGGCTTGGTAAGTATGGTAGACGTAGTAGGCTTAGTAGATATGCTAAGCAAGTACAGTAGGCAAAGTCGGCAAGGTAGGCATAGCCTAGCATGGGATAACAAAACTCTTACCCTACAATGCCTACTTGAACAACCAGTGTTTGATTTTGTTTACATTGCTTTTACTGTAAAGTAAGCAATGTCTGCTAAGCAATTGATTTTGCTATTGGCTGCTGGAAGTGGTACCATAGCAGAAGCTTATTACAATCAGATTGACAAACTTTTGTAATGCCACATAGCAGTGAGCCAGAAATAGCAGTCTTTAGTGCATAATAATTTGGAATTCCTATGCGATATCACATTGAAAGCACTTTTAGCAAAGTGGTTTGAAAACCAGCTCAAAAAATTCCGATGCTATGGAATTTAAAAAACGTTTATGGTTACTGCATTTATTGGTCACTGGTCCGCAATTTGCTTTCTCTATGTTTGCGGCAAATGTTCAACACCAATCTGCAAAACATGTATCAAAGTGGAAAAGAACTGCTGTATGTTTTGAAATCTTTTCTCAAACAAGTAGTTGCGGGGTCTGTTGACCCCTTTGGGCTTTCGCGTACAAAACAAAAAAAATTGAACGAATAGTTTATCGAAAATTTTGTTACTTATTTGGGGTGTGTAATAACCGAAATAAATAGAAGTCAAAAAATATCAGCCGGCTTTGTCAACCATGTTTTGTTTATTTTAGAAAAAAACAAGGCAAAAAGGTCAATTGACCATTTTGGGCCTTCTATAAGCTTAATGCAAAACAAGGCAAGTTTTACAAAATACGAACATTTACGCATAAGCGTATAAAATACGACTGCGCATATTTACGCTGGGTATTTTATTGATATGCCGAAATACGTGTTCTCCAGCGGTTCTTGTTAATTACGATCTACAATGTTGAAAAAAGGTGTAGACTGCAACTTTAATACGTTGATCAACCAAGCCCGTCGACGCAATTGGGTCGCAATCTTTTGACCCTCAATGCTAAAACATCGTTTTTCACCAAGTTTCTTGGCCGATAACCTAAAGGTAGCAAAGATATCATTTGTTTTTCGAATCAAGCTCCCAGCTTTATTGCCTAACTGTATGCTACCGCACACTGTGGAGGCTTTATGCTGCTCCTTTTACCGCAGAGCGTTAATCAGGAGATCTGTGAATACCGTTTTTTATCATTTGTATACTAGGACCCAAACGGGATTTAAACCGAGTTTATCGTTTCAATAACAAACGCTCTATCCTCTCGACCACAAAACGATGCAAAGCTCCGATCAGTAAGGGGCAATTTCAGAACAATTGAAGCTGGTAACTTTTTGATATGGTGATTTCTAAACCAATGAGTATTGGGCAATTGACCTGTCAAAAAGTATGCTCCTCACTACTGGGTTCAGAACAAAATGAGTTCCGGACATCCAGCACCCATATGTTTTATAGAATTGATTAGTAACGACAATCCTGTTCGTATTTGTTCAACATGTCTTTTACGATTTTTAGTTTGCCCCGACGGTCCGTTTTACACCAACGCCGATATGATGGGTTTAAATGATGACACGGCCCCGTACTTTGAGAATGAAATGATCACTCATGTGTGCAGGGACACTTTCGCGCCAAACCCATCAAGCGCAGATCTTACATGCACATGCAACGTAAATAATGAAGGAGCCTCCCCAACAGCTTCCTGGAGCTGTGATCATACGGATGCAGTTTGCGCAGCCAGTAAGTATCAGCATTTCAAAACCCTAATCGATTGTAATTCTGACTTTTCCACAAAATTTATCACACACACCACCAACGCGTGAAATGAGTTTGTACGTCCCATCAGAGACAACAGTTCAAATTAACGTTTTGCTTTGAAAAACTTGTAATCCGCTTGCTGTAAAACTTGATAATCCGAGTGCCAGAAAAACTTGTAATCCTAGTGCTGCACATAGTTTCGCCAATACTGCAGCTGTATCTGCTATTGTTACTAACAATGATGAGGTTGTCTTGGCATGCGGCACAAACTTTGCAACAATCGATGCAGCTATCACACGACCTTTTGTCACGACTGAAAACACTAACGCATTTACCAGCTGTTCTACTAATTCTGAGCCAACCAGTTCATAAGTAAATGTCAATTCAATTCACACTTTGTTATATTTGCTGCATTTCGCTAAAGTTTGTATCGAGTTGACTGGCTCCGTCTTACAATTTATCGTCCTGGCTACACAACTTTATTAAGCTATTGTGCCCGGGCAACTTACCTCTTTTCCAAGACATGATGCAGCGGTGGCAAGCCGTTGGCAACGTTGAGCTCGATTTCATCAAACCGGGAATGGAACAGTAATCCAGTCGTTCCAGTTGCAGGAAGATTAATTACTTGAACAAGCGGATAGACCAAATCTGATATATAAAGATTGTTTTGTTTTCAGGGTATAAAATACTTGTGCGCGTATTTACGCTGGGTACTTTATTGATATGTCGAAATACGCGTTCTCAAGCCGTTTTCCTTAACTGCGATCTACATTGTACAAAAGGCTGTAGCATACGCGAGATTTTGAAAGGGGGGGCGAGGAACTTCAGAAAATTTGAGAAGAACAAAGATCAGAATAAGAAATCGTTTCACCCAAAATCAGTCCAATTCATTGCCCAAAATTAGGTGAACAGCAAAAAAAAGGTCTTCACTCAAATTTACTCCGATTTTTGGCCCAAAGTTGTGTGCAGACTTAAAACAAATGTATAGCGCATACCTTTATGGAATCAAAGCTTCTGCCCAACTTGCAAAGGGAAGGGCCATGCCGCATTTTTGCATACTACTCTATGCTAATTATACAATTCTTGCAACCCAAAGGGGGGGCCATGGCGCAATGCCCCCCTAAATTCGCCCCTGAGAAAAGGTGTAGACTGCAACTTTTATACCTTGATCAACCAAGCCCGTCGACCGCAATTGGGTCGCGCTCTTTTAACCCTCAGTGCTAAAACATCATTTTTCACCAAGTTTCTTGGCCGATAACCAAAAGATGGCAAAGGTATCTTTTGTTTTTTGAGTCAAGCTACCAGCAATTACCAACTGCATGCAACCGCACACTGTGGAGGCTTTATGCTGCTCCTTTTATTGCTGAGCGTTAATCAGGAGAGCTGTGAATACCGTTTTAAACGGGATTCAAACCAAGTTTACCGTTTCAATAGCAAACGCTCTATCCTCTCGACCTCAGATCAATCAATAGCTGCGACCAGAAATATGTGATGATTTGTTTCGATTTTGGTACTTGATTGAGAAACATGAACCAAATGATAAAGCGGGGCAATTTCAGAACAATTGAAGCTGGTAACTTTTTGATATGGTGATTTGCATACCAACGGGTTTCGGGCAAATGACTTCTTGGAAAGTATGTTCCACACTACTGGGTTCAGAACAAAATGAGTGCCGCACATCCAGCACCCATATGTCCTATAAAATTGATTAATAACGGTAATCCTGTTCTTATTTGTTCAACATGTCTTTTACGATTTTTAGTTTGCCCCGACGGTCCGTTTTACACCAACGCCGATATGATGGGTTTAAATGATGACACGGCCCCGTACTTTGAGAATGAAATGATCACTCATGTGTGCAGGGACACTTTCGCGCCAAACCCATCAAGCGCAGATCTTACATGCACATGCAACGTAAATAATGAAGGAGCCTCCCCAACAGCTTCCTGGAGCTGTGATCATACGGATGAAGTTTGCGCAGCCAGTAAGTATCAGCATTTCAAAACCCTAATCGATTGTAATTCTGACTTTTCCACAAAATTTATCACACCACCAACGCGTGAAATGAGTTTGTAGGCCGCATCAGAGACAACAGTTCAAATTAACGTTTTGCTTTGCCAGAAAAAGTTTGTAATCTGAATGCTGCACATAGTTTCGCCGATACAGCAGCTGTATCTGCTATTGTTGTTATTAATAATAAGGTTGTCTTGGCATGTGGCACGAACTTTGCAACAATCGATGCAGCTATCACACGACGTTTTGTCTCGATTGGAGACGATAAAGCTTTTCACAGTTGTTCTACTAAATTTGGGCCAACCAGTTCACCAAGTAAATGCCAAATCAATGCACCTTTTGTTATATTTGCCGCATTTTACTTAAAGTGTGGAACGAGTTGACTGGCTCCGTTTAACAATTTATCTTTCTTGGCTACTCAACTTCATTGCGACGTCAACGTCGCAGACATCATGGCAGCCAATTTTAGCAAAACTGCGTACATTCGACTCGGCTGGGATTTGAACCACAGACCTATCGGCTGGGATTTGAATCACAGACTTATCTTTAACTTTAATCGTTTGTCAATATTGTGTGAATTTTGTGGCAAAAATAAATAAACTTGAACTTGAACTTAAGAAGAGCTAAAATAGACAGCTATAAAAACTGACTGTTTCCACATCCTTGAAACGACGCGTTTAACGTGTTCACTAAAACCAAGTAAAGCTCAAATCAATGTAACCTTTTTTGTATTCACGACATTAAGCAGAAGCATGTAACGGGTTGACTGGCTCCATCTACATTTATCATTCCTGGCTACATTACTTCATAAAGACGCCGACGTTGTGAAAATGGCAGGCTATTTTGTTAAAAGTGCTTTAGATTTGATGATGATGGCAATTGAACCGCAGGCCTTTTGCTACAACAACAAGAGCATTAACCGTTTGATTAAATTACTCCGACTTACATATAACGATGACGACAAACCGAGTACCAATGTTGGTTTCTTAAAACAAAACTGATTCTTGTGCAAAAGTGACAAGTTTTTGATTGATTGCTCCATATCTATCCTCCTCTCACGAGGAAGCGACGGCGACGCTGTTATATTGGACGAATCCTCACCCGCTTAGGAGTTGACCATTTTCAAAGTTTTCCAGTTGACGTTTGACTTGTTCCCACAAAAATTTACTGCTTCTTCGAAGAAGCCACCAAGCGGAGATAATCATCGTAAAGTGTCTTTTCCAAGAACAAAACAATGTGACCAGGTTGCAGGTTGAACCCAGATCATGCGACCGGGGACGTCGTGAATACGACGCGTTTACCCTCTCGGCCACGCTGCCGACAAATAGCCAGAGCTGTAATTTTCTGAAGATCGTAAAAATTACCAAGTCTAAACTACCTAATATAATGTCAACGAAAAAAGATCAAAACAAACACAAAAAAAGAACAAAAAGCAAACCTTATTTCATCAAATCAATTTTTTCGTTATGCTTGCTTTGTTGCACCAAAGTGTGTTGCGAGTTTTACGGGGCCCATATCCACGTCATTGCGCCTGGGCAACGCAGCTCAAAAACATGTCGCAGCGATGGCAAGCCTGTGGCAACAATGTGTCTGATTTGACCGGGGCGAGATTTGAATCTCAGATCTCCCGCCGAGATTCAACTGATCAGTGGTCGAGTGGATGAAGCGTCTGGAACTGAAACGGGAGACTCGGGTTCGATTCCGATTTGGATCAAACTGAAAATTATATAATTGCTATTCACAGCTTCCCTGCTTGACGTTCAGCAATTAAAGGGACAGTGTGAAGCCTCCACCGTGTGTGGTAGACAGGTGAGCAGGTGGCAGCTTAAACTCAAATACCGAAAGGTCCCTTCGCCGTCTCCTGACCAAGGTAACTGGGTAAATACTTCAAAAAAATGCAATTGCATGCTTCAGGGACGACCGTGTTACTGCTAGGGACGAACGAATGCTCATTTCGCGTTTTCGCGCAGGGAAGTTTGCTTTTTTTGTCTATTTTTTGTTGTCTGCTTTTAGTAATGTTTCATGTGAATTTTGATGTTTGTTCGATTGCTTTCGTAACGTACTTTTCAAATAAGGTTCCTTTTTAATTTTGTTTCAATTCATGATTACTGCAAGCACTCAGTTTGGATGGATTTCCGAATGCTACAACTTTGTTCTCCTTTTGTTGTAAAGTTTGATTTGTTTGCAATGTGAGCAAATTGCTATGGTATCTGCCTAGGTTTGTATTTGCAACATATTGCGATGGCGAATTTAATTTTTTATTTTATCTTTTAATTAACTTCAATACAAAAAAACAACAGTTAGCAAAGAAATAAATTTTCAGATACAGTGCGATATGACAGTGGACTAGAGCGGTGCACTGATGATGGTGAAAGTTTTTCTCGGAACCTTTGTGGAAAGTCCGTTTATATATTGCCTCTCGTGCAATTTTCATTTTATTTTTATTAAAGATTAGTAGTAGACAGTTCAGCGATCTTTCTGTTATGAAACAAAACATTTATGTTGTTTTCAGAAACCTGTGATACGAGCGGTATACCTTCCTTCGTCAACGGAGAGGTCGTATCTGGCACACTTACAAATGGTATGCAAGTCACCTTGGCATGTGCAACTAACTACGCAACAGAGGATCCTGTTGTTACGTGCACTTGCGACACGACTGGAAACAACAATGCGTTCACTTGCATGAGTGATGGTTCGGTAACTACCAGTGGACCAACCTGTTCACTAAGTAAGAACCCTAACCAATAAAACTGAGTACTGCAAAAATAACAATAAGCTACAGACAGAATTCCTAGTCGTTCTACGCTCATGTTCATACCTGTAGTCCTAGCTATACTGAAGAAAAATAAAAGGCAAAAGTCGATTTTAAGACAGTATGTCCTCGGCCAGGGATTCTTAACCGGGGGTAAATTTTGCCAGTCCAGAGGGTTAATTTGCTGAATTATAAACTAAAGCAAACTTCAATTATTAGAATTCAAAAAGTTATAGTGTTGCACTGAATTGCCGTTGCGCCATATTTGCGATGCCCAAAAAAAGATCACCTGTTTTTATCGGAAAAACGTTTGAAATTTCGGTGAAGACCATTTTTTTTTTTGGAGATCACCTGTTTTTGGCCGGAGAAACCCTTGAAATTTAGGTGAAGACCTTTTTTTGGCCCTGGGCCGACGTAAGAAAATTTGGGTAAATTATAGTGTTTTCATTTGGCAAGGGGTAAACGAGACAAAAAAGGTTAAGAACCCCTGTCCTAGGCTGTTAATCGTAGGTTTGATTGTGCGTTTAAGACTGAGGATACTGTCTGTTGCATATCTGTAAATAATTGAAAATACTTCATGTAAACACTTTTATGTTTTCAAACTGCAACTTTGATTTATTTATTTTTGAACAGCAAGTGAGCACTTCGCAGTGAAATGAATAGTTTATAAATAGTGTTGAGCAGAGAATGCTATACACAAATAGTTACGGTTTTCAGTTTCAGGAATTTTGCTGCTGAATAAACCAAATACGCAAGTAATCGATATAGGATTGCTCCAATAAATTAACAGAGGTTGAGTCCTCGAGGACGTCCTTGGCCTCGAGGACGTCCTCGAGGACACATTTTGAAGTCTTTGGCCTAGAAACCTCAACTCCTTGGCCTCGAAGCCTCAAGTCCTCAAAAATTGCCCTGTCCTAGGCTCGATGACAGCACTATTTTTTGAACAGATGAAATTTCGTTGGAAAGCGCCAGAAACCTCGCGGAAAATTCGCCAACACCTTTTTCGTTTTTCCCAGTTTGAGCATAGGCGTAGGCAAGGGTAAGGGGGGCAGGTTCCCCTCCCCCCAATTAAAATTTTACCCATGACAAATATGTGACAAAAAAGCCTATTGTTTTTTCAGGTTTAGTTTCTTTTTAGCCTTTTTCGCTGACAACAGTATAACTAATTAACAATATTGAAGACCAAGGGCGCCGGGTCCTCCTCAATTCAATTTTTACCAGCCAATTTAAACGTATAACCCGGAAGAAATGGAGAGTTTTTGTCCTAAAAGTTGTTATCTCAGGCCCACATTTAGCCTTTTTGTGAACGTAATGCATTCAGGGCCGGATTTACCATAATATGACGCAGTGCCAGCTAGGTGCTCCAATCTGAAATTATAAGATTTTTTTGGTCTTCAACTATATTTGGCAGAAAGATGTTGCGCAAATCTCCAAAGTGCCAGGGGCCTAGCGCGATGTAAATCCGGCCCGGCAATAACATGGATAGTAGACGTAACCATCTATTGTACCATTTTTCAATAACAATTCAGTATTTCACCTCCAACTTCGCCGATTTTTACGCACAAAATACTTAAAAAAAAAAAAAATTAGCCGTGGAATATGCTGATTGAACGAATCATTGAATTTCAATTGAGGGGGCCTGGGCCCCCTGGCGAACGTGTACTTCTATAAGTGGTTATTTTCATGACAAAACAAAAATCTCTCAAAAAATCTACGAGTGGATTATTATTTACTGCTAAAATGTAGCCAGAGACAATGCACCTTACTTTCTCCTATCTGGAGCAAATCACTTACAATTAAAATTTAACTCCAAAATGCAAGATGTTAAACGTGTTTTGGACTTAAATTGCAAGTAAAAGGAAGATTAAACATTTTGATTTTTTCAATTGGCTTTCAAATGTCAAAAATCTAGTGCTTTCAAATGTCTCTATACACATGCGAAATGTGATCCAATGGCATTAAAAAAGTTTTTTTTTACCAAAAAATTACAAAAAATCGCCCAACGGCTGGGAGCTTTGCCCCCAAACCCCCCTCTGTGATACATTTGAGTTACACAAGCTTTCTCAACATCTTCCCAAAGTTAGATATTTGCATTTTTTAACTATTAATTTAAGCCCTCTTCCTTTGCAAAATTCTGGTTACGTGCAAACAGGCAACAACGATTTCAGATCTTCCATCCTACGATATCTTTGTCCCACAAAAACTTCCTCTTTGGAAAAATTTTGATGACGTCATTTAATGTGATTTGTAGTTTAGGCCTTCCCCAATTAAAAATTCTGGGTGCGCCACTAAATTGGAGATCGCCTGAAAAAAATTTTTGAAAACCTTTTTTTTTGGAGAAAGCTTGCGCCTGTGTCCTTGGCTTTGGCCTCAAGCACTCCTGTCCTTGGCCTCGAGAGATTCTGTCCTCGGAAAAGCTGTCCTTGTCCTTGGCCTCGGAAAAGCTGTCCTTGTCCTTGGCCGCGGAAAAGCTGTCCTTGTCCTTGGCATTGGCCTCGGATTTTTTTTGTGTCCTTGGCCTTGGCCTCGAGCTTTGTGTCCTCGACTCCACCTCTGTAAATTAAGCTCATTTACGGATTATTTAGCTGCAGTAAAGATAACTCAGATTGTGTATCATAACTCAGATGTACACTGTGTAGTCTACAGTGTATCTGAGTTATTTTTCTACTAGGTTAGACTGACAAAGCGAGTGGTTTAGTCCAAGCAGTGCATGAGGCGAATCTTGCGTTGCTAACTTGGCATGAAACGAAATTGCCGAAAAAGCCGAATCAAATCATTTTCCCGTACTTCTACGATAGTCAATAATGAATGCCAAGGGACAAGCGTAACAATACAATCGCAAAGCAAGCAATCAATATTTTGATGCTCGTACTTCTGATGTATAGTAGTTTAGACATGACACTATATTATATTGCTTTACATTTTCGTTATCAATAGCTTACTTTCGCAATCATCGATGGTTTCCGTACAACTTATCAAATCAAATAAAATTATTCTTTATATCCGCTGTAGCCTATTCCACCGAAACGTGTACCGAGTTGGCGGGGCCCACATTGTCAAAATTTTTGGGTCAGAACGACCCAAAAAAATGCAGTCAAAAACGACTCAAAATTTCTGGGTATAAACATGCCCAACCCAAATATTTTGGGTCAAAAAATTAGGGTTGCAACGACCTAAACAAGTTGGCTCGCCACAACCCAAGCAATTTGAGTCGCCACGACCCAAGCAATTTGAGTCGCCACGACCCAAACTATTTGGGTCGCCACGATCCAAACAATTCGGATCACCACGACCCAAATTATTTTTTGGTTATAGCTCAAAACAGTTTTTGATTGTAGCAGTTTGTTACTTTGCATACCAACACTATGATGTGTTTTAGAAATCAGTTCAATATGCTGGCCTATAGCAAAAACAGAAAGACTTCAAAAAACAAAATTTGTGTTGAAAACAATAAATGAAAAACCAGACAACTGGTACACTTTTATTTCATATATGATTTTAACAATTAAGCACTTTAATGTTCGTAAAAAAATGTAGGCTTTTGCTGCAAACCATGAGCACAAAATTATATGATCTTTTTGAAAAAATAAATACCAGATCAAACTGCGTTAAATAGCTGAGTTTAGTATTGTTTTTTTGAGACTGGAATTGTACGATTGTGCTTTGAAGAGAGAAAATCAATATTGCCAAAAATTAGAAAAGCAGTATAGTCAATGGCATCAGCAGTTCAACAAAGCACTGAAATCACGTCAATCTGTCAACGCAACAATTTTTTTATCATAAGGAACACCTAAAATACTTTTAACTTCTTAGGAAAATGAAGGTGCGTCTTTTGTATGGATCCGGATATACTTTCTACGATTTAATTTAGTGCACCTTATATAATGAAAAATAATAGCAAAAATTGTCATATATTGATGCTGCATCTTACGCTGAGGTGCACCTCATAGTTAAAAAAATATGGTAATTTAAATACCGCTACATACCAAAAAACATATTATGTTGAAAATCACAAAATTACATTATTACAGGTAACAAAAATTACGTGCCTGTAATGAAGTAATCAATAATTAAAAAAATTAACACCACAACCAAAAAAACACTATAAAATATAAAATCCAACCATTATCTGCGTCTATTAAAATTACAGACACAGAAAATGTTGACAGACAGACATAATTCAAGTGATTCGATGATGCATGTAAAATTACAACATTTAGGGAGACTACCGCACTAGAAATTTTTACCGAAATCTTAAATCAATACTCTGTATTTTAAACTAACCCAAACATGTTACCCACACTTTGAAATAAAAATCTTGACCTTAAAATGCGCTTGTGAATAATCTTTATTTGCGTTTTACTCTACTTAACATAAAGTTTCTTGGTGAAGTACCGTAGTCACTTTCAAGCAATTATTGTTGCTCCAAAAGCTTCAAAAAATGCGAAACAGCTAGCCTATAAATCAAGTCCTTTACCGGCTAATCTACAAATCATACTGATACCTTACATCTCGCAGAAGAACAATCAGAAGTGGGCAGAGCAAGTCATAAAAGTTGCGCAGCAAGCGTTTCTGCAAGCCCCCCAAAATAATTACGACGCTACCGCAACAGCACGCGCAAGTGTGGCGTTTTGAAAAGTATAATTTTGAATGTGGATTTGCACAGTATCCGTTTTTGTAGGCTCTAGTTTGTTTTCAAACGTATTTTGCTTCTCCATGAAAAAGTAGGTGTTGTTTTTCGGCCGCAGTTTTACATGTCTAAATTCTAACCTGAACGTCACATTTTAGATAGTTTTCAGAATAAAAATTTTTCGATAAGGTTACAGTATGATTTTGAAATTTACTTCCATCGTTCATACACGAAATTTTTAAACTAAATTTTTATTACCATGTTATAGAGTTTACTTAGTGCAGATAAAGAGTCGCAAAAAATGCGGACGAAAAACTCGCATATTTTTTCATAGAGAAGCAAAAATGCACGAAAACGGACAAAAGCAGACGAAAAAGGAATACTGTGTAAATCCACCTTAATTAACTCAATATGCTCAAACTGCAGTCGGTTAAGGTACGAAACCAAAACATTATTCAAAACAAATTATGCACGCTACCAATTAGTAAGCAAAAAATTATTGATTTTTTCTCAAAAATACAAACATTTGGGAAATTGCGCATCGCTCAACCTTGCTCGCATCGGACGAAGAATCTCTTTACCTACTGAAAAAAGACGCGTAACACCTGCACCTAAAAGAATTGAGGTGTTAAATTTCACTAATAAAGTCGTTATGTGATAGCAAGAAAACGACTTCGCAGTCGTTGTTTTTCTAATAGCCCGTCAAAAAAATTGGTGACCAGCTTTGATACATTTGTACTCCAGGAGCAATTAGCATTCCTCTCTGAGGAATGAAGCATACTAAAAAAAAATATGGTGTTTTTTGTTTAAAAAAGTTAAACCATCTAAGTATTACTTAAGAGCTACCGATGCTGACACTCTTGCTAGCAATATCTTTTAAATCTTTCTGGTGTAGCAAAAAAGTTGTGAAGAATAGTTTTTGTTGTTTGTTGTTTTGAATTACGGTATAAGACGTAAGACTGTTGCTGTTTCAAGTAAAGCAGCTTTTACCGAAAGTCCGTATTTACGCATATGCGCAAAAAAATACGGATATGCGTATAAAAAATACGCATATGTGTATAAAATTCTAACTCTCGTTGGTTTGTTTTATATTGCCTTTTACTGAACATGCATATTTCAGCATGCGTATATGAGCATGCGTTTTTTTTACGCTTGGCAAAGAATAAAATACGGACACGGCATGCGTATTTTTCAGGCATTAATAAAAAAAATTTTTTGCGGTGTGACGTCACAAGGTTGCTTAGTGTAGTGGTTATGCTACTTGTCTTTGAAACTTTTAACGCGGTTTCGATTCTCACCAAAATCAAAACTTTTTTTTACACAAACGTAATAGAAATTTTTTGCAATCATTTTTGGGATCTTCTGTTTGGAAATTTTTACAAAGTTTCTACCATTAGGCCAAAAGGACTTGATTAATCAAAGTTTTTCTTTAAATGTTTAGTTCCATATCAAATCCAATCTTTCGTTCTCGCTGTAATATGCCGAAGTGTGTAACGAGTTGACGGGCCCATCTGTTTGGCAATGAAAGGTTATTTGTAGCCTACTACTAGCCTATTGTATTTTTGCGAGCAAATCAAACTGAATCCTACGCAAGCAACTCAGTCGATGTTTTGTTTTGATTTTTGAGATAAAGTAGTTGCTCTCACGGTAAATCGCAATCAAAGCCTTTCCAAGTTTTAGTTGTTCAGCGAACCACAAACTTATTAACCACAATTCATAACAAAATGCTATCATTGCGTTTGTACATATCCTTTGTTGTTGCAAACATTTAAACTTTGCAATTTTACTGGCGTTGGATGTACGTAGTTCGATTAGACGAGCGGTTAAGTGACGGCGTACTAATATAATTTCCTTTTGTTCTGCTTTGGGTCTGTAGGTTTGAATACCACCACGGACAACAATACTTTTACAATTAGTTACAAAATTTTTAAAAATAAAAGTTTTTTTAAAAAAGATGAATAAAATTAGGATGAAGCAACTTTAGGGAGAATTAATCAAGAAAAGTACAATCAGATATTCATTGCTCGTATCAGGTTTTGTCATAGCAAGTTTAATTCCAAGGCCAAGAAATGCTTGGCCCAAGGCCTAACTTCGGGCCTAGCATAACCCTCAAAAATCAGAAGCTGAAAATATATACCCAACACTTAACCTGTAAAATTTTGCATGGGGAGACGCTTTTGTAGTCTTGACCAAACGCATTCGGAATGCGAAAGTATTTTAGTGGAAATTATGTAATGCTGTCCTCGAAATTGAGTGAATACCTTAAAAAAAAGGTCTTCATCGCAATTTGGGACTATATTCGGCCGGAATTTGTAAGATTTATTCGTGCTGACAGGCCCTTTTTCGTCTGATCATCCAACGCTCAAATCTCGGTGGGGGGACGCGTCTCCCCTACAATTTAAGTACTGACAGGGTTGGAAATATCGATTAGTAATCGATAATCCACACTACATTCTTTGCTTTTCTCCTACCGATTATCGCAGATGCTTTGCTTTCAATTTTTTCTATCGATTATCGTCTTTTCTATGCTTTTTGCTTACATTTTATTGATTGGTAAAATCTTGAAACTTTACTTTTGTTCTTGTTGTGTCTGCCTAAGCTTACATCGTTTCGTTTCTGTTATGCTATATTGCTCTTTATAATATTATCCTAAAAGTGTATTTTTTTATTCTTGGTAGTACCGGTAATAATATTTTTTCCACTCACAAGTTTTATTCAATGGTCAATACGGCAAAAATTTTAGTGCATCGTTATGAAAAATTCAATAAAAATTTTTTTTTGCATTTTGGCATCGATTACTAATCTTTGCTTTTTGTTTCTGATATTTTTGCTTATTGTTTCTTTACTTTACTCTTTGCTTTTTGTGTGAACTATCGATTCGTCTTTGCTTTTAAACAGCATCGACTTCCAACCCTGAGTACTGAATATACCTAGGCATTATTGTAGAGGACTACAGGCTGCGAATTCGATTAAAAATTTATGCTAAACTTTTATAACATCTAACGTTACACTACAGCTTTGAAGCTCCGGATGGGCAATTGGCGTGCTCAGGCGTCAGGCGCGCAACGAGGTTGCTGAAAAAGCTTAAATCCAAAGCAAAATTTTCTTGTATGAAAACTGTCCCAATTGAGCAAGGCTGTTGAGCAAATTAACGCAACTAAAGTGTTTACTTACGGAGACTTTAGGGCGGAGCACCGAGCCGTAAACTTATCCCAGTAAGATCTTCCGCCGCCCCCTAGACCCGGTTCGATATGCTTCCTGAACCCCCTTTCGTAGGCCTTGATTACAGTTGCACCGGTATGCTATGTGTACAACTGTAACAAAACTTGCTGTTTTGAAAATGTGACATGGCAAGTTTTTAAGTAGGCCTACAGCGCTATCAATTAACTGCTTTACATTTTTCTGAAGTCACAAGTACCCTATATTTTTTAACGAAAAATAAACTGTTTTCTAAGCTTATAATTTATTTTTAGTTTTTACTGTAATATACACGGTAAATAATAGAATCCCAGCAAGATGCAGCTCTCGAGTGAGCAAACAACAAAAAAGTTGGTCGAATTGGTCCGGCCACATGTTTTCATTTACGATGTCAAAAGCGATAAACACAGGGACGCACAACGGTTACAGAACGTTTGGGAAAGCATCAGCATGGCAATGGGAGTTGATGGCATGGATGGTAAGTGCGGGTGTAACCACGCAAGAGTGCGAGTAAAGGAGTTTAAACCTAACCAGGGCAGTTGCATACGCTGGATTTTGAAAAGGGGGGGTGGCAACGAAAATTTGAGAAGAACAAAGATCTGAATCAGAAATTGTTCCACCCAAAATCAGTCCGATTTTTGGCCCAAAATTAGGTGAAGAGCAACAAAAAAAAAGGTCTTCACTCATATTTAGTCCGATTTTTCGCCCAAAATTAGGTGAAGAGCAAAAAAAAAAAAGGTCTTCGCTAAAATTTCCTCCGATTTTAAGCCCAAACGTGGGTGCAAGCCAAGAAGAAACGCACAGAACATACCCTTTGTGTGATCCAACCTTATGCCCAAATTGCAAAGGGGGGGGGGACATGCCTCAATTTTATATTGTACAATTATACAATTCTGGCGATCCAAATGGGGGGGGCCATGGCACAATGGTTCCCCCCTAAATACGCCCCTGAAGCAAGGCCAGTGAAAAACATTCATTCTGGGCCTGGAGATAGATCCAAAAAAGAAATATTATTCTATCCAACTGCCGTTTTATTTTTCGGTCTTACGATGAAAACAAAATAAAATTTACAAATTTATCACGGAAAATTTTGAAAATAATAATATATTCTTAATCATACCAGAAATTCGTCTGCCACAATTTTTTTGTTTAAAAAATTGTAATAAGCTACAGAATGCCATTTACACCCTCGTGTGACTGTCGACTAAAATTGATGATGTAACTTTTCGATTGAGATGTTATCAGCGACATTTTAACAATCAAATAAAAGGTGTTACCTAACAAGCCATTTATTTCATGCTTTTGAGATAAGCTAGCTGAAATACGCATACGCGTATTTCCGCACATCAATAAATTACCCTGCGTAAATACGCATATCCGTATTTACGGATATGCGTTTTTTATACGCATATGCGTAAATACGGACGTTCGGTAAAAGCGGCTTAACGCGTTACATTTTGCCCAATGCAATTTAAAAATTTTTTAGGAACAGGTAGCGTCGTGTTAAAAAGACAATTACAACACTATCTTTTTCTTTCAATAGTTTTGCTTGCTTGAAGCACGCAAAACGATTGAACTTTAAAACTTTAGCCTGCAAACGTCAAAATAGCACAATAATTTTTCTGTTTCAAGTTTTATTTTAGTACCATTCTTTGAAATACCCAATCGGAGAATTTGAAAAATCGGCAAAATATTTCAGAGAAAAAGTACCCTGTTGTGAATTCAATCGCAGTTTTGCAAGCAATAGACGAAAGCAATTTTGCATGATGAAGCTTTTATAAACTTACCTTGTCAATGCTTTTCTCGAGTTTAATCTCAGTTGATTCAAAAACAATCATTTTTAATCGTATTTGAATTGCGCTCAAAATTGATAAAATACTTGTGGCGCAAGCGTTTAAAAATAAATTGCGTAGCAAGCGCTATCGCAAGTAAAATAGGTGCTGCGCAAGTGCCCACCTCTGAGAATGATAAGCTTGCGAGCCCTTTAATCTACTCATAGCTCACCGTAAATAGTGCATCACTTCATTTTCCAATACATTTCAAGAACAAATTAAGCTAAAACTTTGTGAAAATTTAAGAACAGCCCAAATCTAAAATTCACTCATTCTTATGAAAAAGATGACAGTGTAATTCAATCACCTTTATATGTTTCTGCTATTGCCATTACCAGCATCCACAATTATTATGCTAATTTTTAACAAAAATATTTTGCCCAGTTACATCGCTTGCATGACCATTAGGGTGGTCCTTATCAAAATTTTGGAAAACTATACTAGAACCGGTTAAATTTGTTCGTTTTCGATAAAAAAACTGTATATGCAAAGTATATCGAAGAAAAATCAAAGTTTGCAGATTCCACATAAACAGCAAAAATTTGAGATTATTCGTATGCTACTACAGTACGTATACTTATACAAGACGAGGCGAGCACGGCTCTATCAGAACGGTTCTAACAGATGTAATCTTTGTTATGTAGAAAAAATTGTGATACTGCAAGCAAATCCGTTTAACACTCTCAATAAAAGAACCGAACCTGTATTAAAATGTTGACACAAAGCCAAACATAAACCAAGAAATCATCAAACTAATGATACCACATTTAACACAAATCGGTTGATCACTGTGACATAAAATACCGCTTTGTATTTAGGACTGTGTTTAAAATTAAACAGTGTTTTTCACAAAGTTTGGCAGACACGCATTAGCGAATCTGCAGTGTGTGAATAAGATGCTCATTGCTCAGCCTTCTTAGTTAATGCTTACAGTGTTTGGCACCTGCGGCGGCTCCTCACCATCGACCCTGATTGCGGCTCCTGGCTCGTGAGTACCACAGTTAATTTTAATGAGATAGCTTAGGCTTGCGCCCGACAGGGCTTCCGGTACGAGGAGGGGGAGACGTGGGTAGTGTACCAAAATCTTTTACTGTTTTTGTTTAGTTTCCACCCTACCTAACAATCCCATTAGGGGAAAACAGCCTGTAGTGGGGTTTTTAATCTTCTTATTTTTAACTGAACTTCATGTACCCTTAACTGGGCGCCTAAATCCATTGAGCACTTTAGAAACTGGGAAAGCAGTGTACAAGTCAATTACACATCATATATTTTTTATATGTCTTCTGTAGTTGGAAGTTGTTTGCCTCAATAAGTTTGACTGAAATCATTTGAGTTGCCAAAGCATTAATTTCTGGATGAATTTCAAACCTCATACACTACAAAACAATATTGTGTTACTCGGATTCTTGGAAAGTTATTAAACTTGAAAAAATACTTTGCGAATATTTAAGGCTACAACACGTAAGAAAAAAGATGGCCCGAAAGATTTCTCTAGTGTGGACAGTACAAATGCTCTGATCCATAGACCCTCATGACAGAGATACCAAAAGTTTTTTTGGCATAAAAGGAAATGTTAGAGAATAGAATCAATGGGAACAGTGGATATAAGAGTAGCAACTGTTTAGTACAAAATAATAAACTGAGCAAAGAATCTGAAAGATCATCTTAAGAAATTAAAAAGATAATAGCCCGTATTATGAATATACTCTATTCTTTTAAAAAAAGGTTCGATTAATAACTTGAACCGCTTTCAATCTTAGTCAAATTTGATCTCACAAGTTGATCACCAGCCTTCATCACCTCTGGCATTTGCATAAAACAGAGCTGGAGTCTCGGCCAAAAACTTCGAGACCGAGACCGAGACGAGACATTGACGTCGCGAGACCGAGAGGAGACCGAGACTTTGAGCAAAAACTCAAGATGAGACCAAGACTTGAACGTTCCGAGACTGAGACAAGACACGAGACTTTTGAAACCAAACGTTTGCAATATTTTGCAAATATTTTTGACACTAAATTTTGGACATTCGGTGAACTTCCCAAAACAACGCAATATAGATTTCTGGGCATTTCGCTATTATATTAGGAACAAGCTAATCAAAAAAGTTAGACCACTTAAAAGATATACGTTTGTTTTTAATTAGAAAGCTTTTTGGCGTCGCTTATGGTTTTTAAAATTAAATGCCATAGGTGGGCACAAGTCCGTTAATCGTTAATTCGTTAATAACGAAGCTAACTTTTTCATTAACTCGTTAATCCGTTAAACCGTTTTTTCATGTTAACGGACTAAATTAACTTCCGTTAAGTTCTGTTAACTTCCGTTAAGGTTTTTATCGTTAATATCTTGCACCATTCATTCATCGAGCCGGTACAAACCAGTTTGCACTGGTAACACTTGTTGCGTATTAGCACGAGTTTTATAGAGGAAAGTGAAGAAAGGAGCTCTTTTTTGTGGCAAATAATAAGCTGCAGCTTCATAAGTCTATTAACTATCGCTAATAGCAATTTTCAAAGACTTTCCTATCGCAGCTTTGTCAGTACATTTGAACTTGATTTTATCTTGAAATTAGATTAGACTGTAAAATGTAACTTCCAAAGCACAAAAAAAACAGTCTTCAGCAATAAATATTTCCTTACAATCAGCTCAACAGTGTTAATACGTGTTCTAGAAGCAAGTGAATAAAAAGAAATCTAAATTACACGAAAAGTATTAACGAATTAACGGACTTTATTAACTTCCGTTAATCAAAGCTGAAAATAACGGATTAACGTTAGCGGAGGTGTGAAGTTTGTTAACGGACTAGTGGTTAACGAAGCTAACGTTTTGCATTAACTTGCCCTCCTATGTTTAATACTATCATGATCATCAAAAAATTTTGTTAACTAAATGTGCAAGTTACAAAATGGAAGTAAAAATATTTGTGTAGAACTTTGAATGATATTGCAGTCCTAACTGCTCCGCTGTAAATTTCACAAGACAAATGTTGTCACATTAATTGTTATAACCCACGCCTGTATTGCCCCAAGGTGTGATTCTATAGGAGTATCATTACTGTGGTCTTTTTGCACAAATGTTGTCCTGATGGTTCTTTCAGAGAGTTGTGATTTTTGTTTAGAAAAGCTTAATTCTTTGAAGAGCGCAAGCTTACTTCCTATCATAGCGCAAGCTTACTTCCTATCATTTCTCCAAGTTCAGTTTATGTTTGTTGATTTAAAAACTCCGATTTGATTTGTTGGTGATGAAAAGGATTTTGATAGCAACTATAGCAAAATTCAAACGTCAAACCGCTTTTGAGGTCATCTTGTTTAAAATGCGAAATATTTCGTGTTACTTCATGCGTAGAATGCGAATGCACTCGGCGCAGCCTATCTCACTGCTTGATTCCTTTTTCACAAAGTCATGGAGATAACTTCAGTATTCTTCCGGACACAGAATAAGCCAAAGAGTAAAACCGGTACAAGAACAGCAGCAGCCGTCTAATCAAAACGCAGAAGACTTGCATTTGTACCACTAGTATAAGAATAAAAAATACGAACTTTATTGAAAATAACATTTGTCTAAACCAGTGGTAGCTAAATGTTTTATATCTCAGACGCTCTCTACTCCTATTCCACATTGTTGTGAATCAAAATATCCCCTTTTAGGGTTTTACAATACATTAACTCTGTATAAAATGACTTTTTTCGATTCATTCAATTCCCATGGGCTATTAAGGTATAACTTTAAGAACTCTTGGTTTAAGCAGGAAGGGATTTGTTTTTGTTTTGTTTTTTTTTTTCAGTTAAAAACTTAAAATTATTGTGGGTTTTTACGCTCGGATTGGAAATATGGCTGAGACTTGCCCATTTTCCGAGATCGAGACGAGACCGAGACTTTAGACCTTCGAGACCGAAACGAGACCGAGACTTTGAAAAATAGTGTCTCGAGACTGTCTCGAGACCGAGACATGTCTCGAGACACTACAGCTCTGGCATAAAACATCTGCTCAAGATTGCCCCAATTCCAAATGGGACCATTTAATCTCAAGTCAATGGCATCGTTTGAGCATTAAAAGAATGAAAATAGAGTGAAAGAGTTTTTGCTACAGAGTAATTTGTTTTTTGACATGAATGTTTGAAATACCAAAAGTAAAAATATGGTGCTTGCATCTCCATTAAAGCAAAACTTGAACAAAATCAGATATTGATTAGAGGCACCAGAACTAATTATGGCGCTCCTAACTTATGCTCCCCATAATCAGTTTACCATACGTCAGAACTGCTTGGTAAACTGATTATGGCGAGCATAGACCAAAGCATCATTTTTTGTATCTGCCCTAAACTTGCAAAAATGTAAAAAAATTTTGGACTAGTAAAAAACGTGCCAAAAACACATTGACAAGAGATTTGGGGCAACCGTAATGAAAAAAATTTTTCTGGTCGGCTTTGGTATACGTCTAAGAAACTAATGGCTGAGGTAGTTTTTTGAACCAGAGGTGTATGATGACATGAAATTACGAATGGTTGCAGCTCTTTACGAAGATAAAAACTTTATCAAGCACGCCATTAAGAAACAAACAACAATTGGAAAAAGTGGTTTGCTGATTAAACGCAATTAATTGGACTTCTCAAAAAAATGAATATGCATCAAAAATTTCTATCAATTGACTGTGATTCTCGGAGTGAATTATCAGGCTCATTGATTAAAGACAGAAAGTTGGTTCAAGAAATCCAAGTCCCGCTTGCCATAATCAGTAGCGTACGCAGAATTTTGAAAAAAAAAAGGGGGGAGAGGCAGGAACTTCAGAAAATTTGAGAACAAAGATCAGAATAAGAAATTGTTCCACCCAAAATCAGTCCGATTTTTTGCCCAAAATTAGGTGAAGAGCAAAAAAAGAAAAAAAGTCTTTACTCAAATTTAGTCCCTTAATTTGCCCAAAGTTGGTTGCAGACCTAAAACGGATGTATAAAACGCACCCTTTGAGTAATCAAAGCTTCTGCCCAACTACAAATGGGGGGGAGCCATGCCGCAATTTTGCATACTATTCTATGCTACTGTAATTATACTATTCTAGCGATTCAAAGGGGGGGCCATGGCCCATGCCTCCCCTAAGTACGCCCCTGGCTATAATGCAGAGCGTGGTTTGGCAATGGCACTTGTACAGGAACACGTCTGGCTAATTGAAAAATGTGATGAAGGTCAGATTCAGTTCCATAAGCATTTCGCCTCACTGCATACCATAGGCATGGTTTTTGCTAAGTGAGAATGAAGGCAGTACACTACTTACTTGGCAACATTCAATAAGTTGGGTTACATTAATATTATTACTGCTTTTGAACAGCTAACACTCTACAAGCAGCGAAGCCCTTATCTCTGCAAAATTGGGTATTTATGAGAAAATGTACTGCCTTTGTGAAACCTCTAAATGTTTTTCTATCTCGGAGATTTTTCACTCAAAAAATTTTTCACACGATAGTTTTAGCCTAAAAGGAATACATTTACTTCGGTTCCTGTAATAATTTTTATTGTTTAATTTTTGCTACGTATTTAAGGACCACCCTAATAACCATCTTTGATACCCTCTGCCGTTCAAGCCATGCTTAGAGGAAACAAAAGACTTTTACTTCCACACATTTGTTAAAAAACACACATAGGTGTTGGCAATTTACTTCAATTAATTTTAGATCAAGCAGTATGGTTTGCAATTGAACCAAATCTGTTATACATTTTTTAAAAAATCAACACTAATTATCGAACAAAATTGTTTTACAATTAATATTAACTCACAAATTTACAATGTAGTGGGCATCTTTAATTGAACGAAATCTCCATTTCTTTTTTTTGTCAAACTTTTGCTAATCTAAGATTTTTTTGTTGGCTTCACAGTAGTTGTAGTGGAGAAGCTGTTCTTGAGCTTTTTTTGTCTCTTTTTCTCCTAGGCCAAAGCTTAATTTTTTCGATTGTTATAAAAGTGTATTAAACGTTTTAAATTAGGAGCTGCAATAATTCTATCATAAGCAAGGACTTATGCTAATATAGCATAAAAAAAAATTTTTCCAAACTTTGTCAAAATAACTGCTCAGCACTTTTTCTCTCTCTTCTGTTGTTGTTAAAATCTGTTTACTCAGCGAGTCAACCAGGGCACTTTCTAGGTCTACACGTGGTAAAAAGCAAACTCTGCTGCGGTGGGATTATTGATCAAGTCCAGTAATTAAAATAAACAATAAAAATTTTTGAACAGGCAATGCACATTGTATTAGAACGTCCTACTTTAAGAATTGAAAACAATAATAGGTGGTAAATAGCACACAAGACGGTATCTTTGCAGACTGCTTTACATTCCCAACATTTAACTCAGCGAGATGGACAGTAACACCTCAATGAATAAGTCAGTTTAATGAAATCTAACCGAATCTAAATTTTTGATTTATATTTTTCTTAAAGCTTGTCAATAAACTTTAGTTAACAAATACAACTGACTCCAAATATTTTTAATATTAAATTTTCATTGACCCCAATAGACTTGCTTAACAAATTTAAACGATCGAAAACTATATCATAGCCTCAACAACAATTTTAAAACAGCACAAAATATAAAAACCTTGCTGAAATTGGTATTGAGGAAATTTACTGCAGCAAAATTTTGAAAGTAATAATTTTTTGAATTTAAGTAATTTTCCTAAATTTTTTTGTTAATGATGGAGCTGAATTTTAAAGGCATAGACTTTTTGACTTCTAATTTTTTGCTGATCCAAATTTTTGTATTGAATCTGAAGTTACGACCCTAAAAACTTCTTTGACTCAATTTTTTTTATTTTTAACTTTTTGCTGACCCAACTTTTTGTATTGACCCAAAACATTTCTTTCACCCAAATTTTTAATCCTCAAATTTTTTGCTGACCCAAATTTTTTTTGACCCTAAAACATTAACTCAAATTTTTTTTTATCCAAACTTTTTGATTGTTAATTTTCTTCTTAACCAATTTTTTTTATTCGTCCAAAAATTTTGGCTCAAAATATTTCTTTACCCAAATTTTTTGACCCTAAATTACTTGCGACCCAAAATTTTACCATGATCCGGAAAATTCGACTCAAAAGGTCAATAGCCTGTGACCAGTAATTTTTGGGTCGGCTTGAAACAAAAATTTTGAAAGTATTGGTCATGGATTTGCATTTTAGCGAGTGACTGAAGACAATATGACCATTTTGGTTAGTGACCTAAAAAAATTGTAAAATTTTACAAACAAGATTGAAAACTGCAACCGCAAAAATGACCTGAAGTTTTTTTGAAATGATTGTAAAAATAAACTCAGTCATGTTTGAAATTATGAGCAGCTAGAAGTTCACCAAATCTGTACTAGAAACACTTTTTTATTCTACAGCGTGTTTTCATTTTTTGACCCTTAATTTTTAAAGACCCAAAATCTTTGACCCAAAAGTTTTCTTTGACCCAAAATTTTTGACCTGAATTTTTTGCTGACCCAAAATTTTACAATGACTCAAAGATTTTGACACAATAATTTTTTTGACCCTACTTTTTGACCCAAAATTACTGGCAACGCAAAATTTTATCAATATCCAAAAATTTGACCCAATAATTTTGGGTCAATGGCTTTTGACCAGTATTGGTTGGGTCGACTGGACCCAAAAATTTTAACAGTGCATTTCCACGTCATTGTGCCCGGGCAACACAGCTCCTTTCCAAGCAATGATGCAGCGGTGCAGAGTTGCTGGCAACCTTGAGCTTGATTTCATCAAACCTGCAATCGAACTATAAACCTGTCGTTCAGTTGCAACAAGATTAATTACTTGAACAAACGGCTTGATTAAATATGATTTATAAAGATTGCTCTGTTTTTAACAATTTCTATTATAACATTTAAACTGCAAAACAGTTTAATTAGTATTCAGTTTTGTTTTTTCTCTGTTTAAATTATTTATTTTTTGAATATTTTTAACTTGAAAACAACAAAAAATGAATATTAAAGGAGAGAAAAGCGGCTTTTACTAAATACGAGCGTGGCGCGTGGCGTAGCGTGGCGTAGCGTGGCGCATATTTATCCTCCTGTCACCGGACTGCGTCAGACGCTAACTTGTTGGACGATCCGCACACTTTTCATTACCAGGACTACTTCGTGATTGGAGATCCGCACCTGCTTAGGAGTTTCCGATGATCCAATGTTCCTGTGGATTTCTTCGAATTCTTGTCCACTAAATTTGCTGCTTGTTCGAAGCCACCAAGCAGAGATAATCATCGTAAAGCGTCTTATCCAAGGACGCAACAGCGTGACTAGGGTGCGGGTTGAACCCAGATCATTCGATCAGGGTCGTCGTAAAAACGACGCCTTTACCTATTCGGCCACGCTTAAGCATTTACGCTTAGGCGTATAAAATACGAGTGCGCGTATTTACGCTGGGTATTTTATTGATATGCCAAAATACGCGTTCTCCAGCGGTTTTCGTTGATTACGATCTACAATGTAGACAAGATGCAGACGGCAACTTTTATAGATTGATCAACGAAGCCCGCCCACCGCAATTGGGTCTCGTTCTTTTGACCCTCAATGCTAAACATCATATTTCACCAAGTTTCTTGGCCGATAACCTAGAGATAGCAAAAATATCTTTTGCTTCTCGAGTTAAGTTTCCAACAATTGCCCAACTGCACGCTACCGCTCACTGTGGAGGCTTTATGCTGCTCCTTTTATTGCTGAGCGTTAATCTGGAGAGCTGTGAATACCGTTTTATATCATTTGTATAGTTGGACCCAAACGGAATTCAAAGCGAGTTTACCATTTCAATAGCAAACGCACTATCCTCTCGACCACAAATCAATCAATAGCTGCGACCAGAAATGTGATAACTTGTTTTGATTTTGACACTTGAGAAAAAATCATGAACCAAATGATAAAGCGGAGCAATTTCAGAACAATTGAAGCTTTTAACTTTTTGATATGGTGATTTGCATAGCAGTGGGTTTCGGACTAATGATCTTTTGGAAAGTATGGTCCACACAAGCGGGTTCAGAACAAATTAAGTTCCGGACATCGAGCACCCACATGTTTTATAGAATTGATTAATAACGATAATCCTGTTCTTATATGTTCAACACGTTTTTTACGATTTTTAGTTTGCCCCGACGGTCCGTTTTACACCAACGCCGATATGATGGGTTTAAATGATGACACGGCCCCATACTTTGAAAACGAAATGATCACTCATGTGTGCAGGGACACTTTCGCGCCAAGCCCATCAAGCGCAGATCTTACATGCACATGCAACGTAAATAATGAAGGAGCCTCCCCAACAGCTTCCTGGAGCTGTGATCATACGGATGAAGTTTGCGCAGCCAGTAAGTACCAGCATTTCAAAAACTGAATCGATAAAACCCTCACTTTCCACAAAGTTTATCTCACCACCAACGCGTGAAATAAGCTTGTAGGGCCCACCAGTGACAATAGTTTAAATTAACGTTTTGCTTTACCAGAGAAATTTGTAATCCGAATGCTGCACATAGTTTCGCTAATACAGCAGCTGTATTAGCTATTGTTGCTATTAATAATAAGGTTGTCTTGGCATGCGGCAAGAACTTTGCAACAATCGATGCAGCTATCACACGACCTTTTGTCTCGATTGGAGACAATAAAGCTTTTAACAGCTGTTCTACTAAATTTGGGCCAACCAGTTCACCAAGTAAATGCCAAATCAATGCACTCTTTGTTATATTTGCCGCATTTTACTTAAAGAGTGTAACGAGTTGACTGGCTCCGTCTAACAATTTATCATCCCTGGCTACTCAGTAAGTATCAACATTTCAAAGCCAAATTAACTATTAGTTTAGCACATACCCTTTACTAAGTAGCAACCAATACAGCTACCATGATGCGGGGAACAACAACGCAGGAACGCGGAAGCTGCATGGAAGCGAATAATTTTATTCGTAGACGTAAGCGACCTCGGAAGAACGAAATCTTTAAGAAGAGCTAAAATCGACAGCAATAAAACATTGACTGTTTCCACATCCTTGAAACGACGCGTTCAACGTATTCACCAAAACCAAGTAAAGCTCAAGTCAATGTAACCTTTATTGTATTCACGACATTAAGCAGAAGCGTGTAACGAGTTGACTGGCTCCGTCTGTTGCGCAGCCATTCTATTTGAGAGGTTTAAGTGCACTACGGATTCCAACAAAGATGATTAGCTAGCAATAAAACGCTCTCGGAACTCAAATCCTTATTCGGCTCTTTAATTCCTGCCCAATTCCCCAATAAGCTTGTAGATCAAGTCATTGTTTAATAGGAGGTTGAGGAATAACATTTTAAGAGCGAGGGATCCTAAACAAAATCCCGATATACAAAATCCCAAACGAAGAAAGTCCCCAATTGGACAAAATCCCGAATTGGACAAAATCTTGAACGGACAAAATCCCGAATTGGACAAAATGTCGAATTGAAAAAAATCCAGAATTGAACAAAATCCTGGATTGGACAAAATCCCGAATTGGACAAAATCCGGAATGGACAAAATCCCAAATAGACAAAATCTTAAATCGAATAAAATCCCGAATGGAAAAGTCCCGAATGGAAAAAATTCAGAACGGACAAAAATCCGAGCGGGCAAAATCCAGAATCTAACCAACTTCAAAGATAGAAAATGTCAAGATTAATAGTGGTGTACTAACTGCTGGCTTATAAGCACTAACAAATATAAATAATTAATTTGCCGACAAAACTGCACGTTTTCATTCGATTTTGTTGTAGCGACCTAGAAAAACAGCACATATACAAAAATAGAGTAACCAAATTGAAAAACTTCGTAGTTTTGTCGAGTTAATTAGGTTCGAAGCAGTTTGTTCTATAGCGAAAGCCTCGCACATTTCACGTTTGACGTCAACTCTTTTAGTTTGCAGGCAAAGAAATTAGGCAGTATTTAAAATAAATTAGCCAGTTTTGTTCTTAACAAAAATGTAAACAGTTAAGAGATGAAGAGGAAGTTCGCCCGCCAGCAAACTTTCTAAAAATAAAATTTTTTCGGTTTCGAATATTGCTTTCTTTTTTTGTCAAGAGCAAAATTTTGTATGAATCTTTACAAAATCAAATATTAAATGTTTTTTGCCGTGACTAAAAGGATATCCTTTGAAGTAAACCAAAACCGGCAAAAGAGCAATAAAGTTTCGAAAATTATACTTCAGTTAAATGATTACGTGTTGAGGTCATTATGTGTTTTAATGCTGTTTTTTTTTTCTAAAAAATTAGCAAAAACACCTGCCGAACATGAATTTAAGAGGAGTGCAAATCGGTTTGATTAAGAAACTTACAATTTTTTTTTTTAATTTTTCCTTTAATTAACTGTACATTGTTTACAAAAATTACTCGGAAGGTTTTTAGCAAATCATTATATACCCTTGTCAAAGCATTTAAACAATATAACAAATAACTAGTTTCCACACAGAATAAAATTAAGCAGCACTAACTTTTGCTTACTTATGCAGTCGTTCAAATTACAACCAACTGATTTCGTCAACTTTAACACAAGCGATTAAATGAATTAAATAATGCAGTTAAATGTTGGATAAGCGGCGAAAAAGTTTACTAAAATTGTCACTATCAATCTATGTCAAATCTAAAGAGAAGCAGTCGCTGTCATGATTGATTTTCAAATTATTGTCAGCGCAAAATGAAGAGAACTATCGAACAAGTATCGAAGCAATCAAAAATCGAAAACTTTGTTCTTGTAAAAAATTCTTTGATTGCTCAGGCAGCGTTTGAATGTTCGATCACTTATCATTTTGTGAACTCATTTTGTAAAAATTTTATTTTGGTCAGACCCTTTCGCGGACCGTGACTATTAGTCGCGGACGTTTAGGCTCAGGACGTTTAGGCGCCGCCGATTATGCGCCGCCAATTATTCGCCGGGACTTTTATGCGCCTGGACTTTTAGGCGCCGAGACTTTTAGGCGCCAGAGGCAAAATTTTGTTTTTATTTTTTTAAATTTTTTCAAAAAAATTTTTTTTCAAAAAAAAAAATTTTTTTCCAAAAAGTTTTTTTTCAAGAAAAAAATTTTTATTTCACAAAAACAAGTTTTTTTCCAAAAACAAGTTTTTTCCCAAAAAACATTTTTTTCTTCAAAAAAACGTTTTTCTCAAAAAAATTTTTTTCTTTTAAATGGCAGTCTTTTTCCATATTAAAACTTTTTTGAAAGAAATTCTTTTCCCAACAAAAAAGTTTTACTTTGATTAAAATGTTAATATTTTCGAAGCTTTTCATCAGTTGTTTGTCAAGAAGAATAGTCAGAATAGAGAGCGCAGGAAAAGAAGTGGCTATAAGAAAAAGCCGAGCAGTGAGTGGCTGGAAATTAAAGGATTGCTGAGAGAGCGTCATTTGTTACAACGTTTAAGCTGTACAAGAATTCTTTTTGTCAGCAAAAGGCAGGGTTAGAAGTTTTGATAAAAGTGACTTCAAAAGCAGAGAGATGGAAGCAGAGCGGAAAAAGTTTTACAAAAACTTGATTTCTTGTTGCATTTTTTTCAACAACAAAAAATGTTTTCCACTACTTACTTGCAAAGTTTTTTTTACCTAATCCAGACGCATGCGATCTCCAGCCAGCGCTCTCAAATTTTGCGGCGCGCGGACACGAGTTGTTTTTGCAATATTGGCACAAGCAGCAAGCCGTGTGACGTTTCATGGTTATTTTGAGTCT
>OZ014482.1:3235234-3393704 GCA_963965965.1 Trididemnum nubilum
TGTGGGCCACACAAAACTATCAAGCATGTGAAGGTAGCGCTCCGCATTCATGGTATCTGAACACTTTTCAGGTCGATGGCTGGGTCGACGCGGACCTCATGAATGGCCTCCGAGAAGCCCAGATCTTACACCGTGTGATTTTTACCTGTGGGGTTACACAAAAGAGGAAGTGTACAAGACAAAACCTCGCACATTGGAAGATTTGGAGATAAGAATCCAACAAGTTTTGAATGACATTCTTTTAAAAGTTGTTCGTTCTATCCCTGGTCGTTTAATGAAGCTAGTTGAAGCAAATGGTGCATACGTTGAAATATGAATATTTGATCTTTGTTACAAATTTTAAGTAATTCAACTGAGCAATTATACTTTCTCCTGTAATATTCAATATGCTCCTTTGTATTTCATTAAGCTTAAAGTCAAATTTTGGAAATTATTACAAATTTTTAATGCCTAGTTACTTTTCAACCACCCTGTAATTTTACTGTTCATGTAAAGTTTTGTGTAGACTGCTCCGATTTATAGCAAAAAAACTGGTATTGTGCGACGTAATCGAACCTAACAATTTGGATGGAGTGTAATAAGAACCTAAAAATGTTGGTAGACCTACAATTTGGATTTTTTAAAGAACCTCTCCTTTTACCTTTCATGATTTGTAAAATTTTTGTCTTTCCAGCTCTATACTTTTCATCAGCGCGCTGTCTGGAAACATGTCGCTGAGGATTTTCGAGAATTCATCACAAATTACTAAACGGCAACTTGTTCTTGACCACGAACATTGCAAATTTTGTTTCCGCATAAATACGTTTATTGCTCTCTCTTCTGGTCCCTTACCATAAAGTTGGTTATCGTTTGATTTATTTTTCCGGCTGCATTGCTCTTTTTATAATTTTTGGAGGTGACGTGTTACGTTTACGTCATTATTTCCTCCTCGAGCTACGCAAATGTCTATTCTGCAAAAATTAAATGTAGCGTATTCATCTTCTTCATGACTTTTACATATGAAAGGATATAAACTTTCTACCAAGTTTGCGTGTACTTGCAGCTATACTTTTTTTCTTACTTTTACCCGCCTCTTCTTGCAACTCTCGCTAACTATCTCCCTTGCGCTTATTACAGTAGTACTAACACTTTCTCCGACAGACGCCATTGAAAGATCAGCTCTTTGCAGTTGCAACGACCTGCAATGACTGGTACCAGAGACAGCAATTTTTGCATGCCATTGTTATTTGTTACGTCATCAGTTCTTAACAATTCGAATTGATGTTACCCGTTGTGTAAAAGCAAGATCATGCATTAATTTTCAAATCAAAATTCTTGAAAAACATAAAATCACTCGAAACAAGTTAGGGTCAAAGTGTAATCTTTCTTATTCAGCAAAAAAAAGATTTGGGAATAAAATTAATTAAATTTTTATAAAACTGATTAATTCTTAAATTCAAAAAACTTTGAGCTAAATTGTAATATCGGCAGGATTTTTGTTGAGATCGTCAGATCGGGAGAAGTTCTCGAATTTGGGAGTCTCCAACGAAATCGGGAAAGTTGACAGGTATACTTGTCGGTACTGTACTGTATATTACGTACTTACAAATTTATCTGAACTTGAAATTCGTAGTAATTAAAAACAAAGTAAAAATAGAGAATGCTTATAGAGTTCATTATAGTTTTTTTGTCAGATGCAATTAATTTCAAACTACGCCTACCGTGCAGTGTAGATAAATTGGAGATACCTTAAATAGTTTTGTGCATATTGTACATAGCTCAAATTTTTGCTCCGTAAATATTGCAAGTCGACAAAGGTGGGCACAAATAACATTATACCAAAAGCGCAGCGCAACAAAGCGCAACGATCTTTTCAACCAATAAAAGCGCAGCGCAAAATGCGCAATTTTATTTTTTTAATTTTTGAAGCGCAGCGCAACTTTTGCAATGAACTTTTTAATGCAATTGAAGCGCAATGCAATTCCGCAATTGCGGAACAGCGTTTTTGTACCAAGTTTAAGCGCAACCTAACTTCCGCAATTGAAATTTCACAACACAATGCAAATGCAGCATTATTGCTATTTTCGACTGTAAAAGAGTAAATAATTTGCTAAAGAAGGCAGACATTTATCACTATTACAATCGAAATGAAACAAACTTAAGTTCAATGTATAGAATTGCGCTTTTAACCGAAAAAAATTTGAAAGCGCAGTGCAATTAAAGCAGAACAAATTTTAAAGAGTTTTGTCCGCAACGCAAATTCCGCAATGTTTCAAAATAAAAAATTATTGCGCAACGCAACTTCCGCAATTGCGGAGGTTGCGCTTTGCCCATCTCTTCAAATCAAAGTGCTTTGTTTTTCGTTTTCCTACAGGTGTATTGCAGCAATGCATCGTATTGATAACTCCAGCCATACTACCTTGACTTGATGCATGATATAACGCTATTCGTAGTGCTGCTTCCCTTGTTTGTGCCAAGTTATTGTTTATTCCTTTTCATTTTTGCGAATAAACTTTCTTAGATTAGTTTTTTTTTCTTTTGCCTGCATAACCAAAAAAGGTCATTGCGAGGGGGTAAAAATTCAGCAACTCGAGGGGTCTTGAAAATTGATAATTTGAATGGTTTTACATTGATCTTAAGCAAGTACATAAAAGTGTTGAAGAACGGAGCTCTAGTGAAACACCTAGTCAATTAAAACAACTAAACCTTTTCCTTTGATTGCTTTTGGTCGTTACCGTACATTTGGGAGAAAAATAAACATATAAGTTAAAGCATGGAAAAGTCGCTGCGTGAGTGTGAGCAAATTGCACTCGTCATCGTACTGCATCCCGGGAGAAAATTTGAGCTGATCTGTCCTGCTCGAAAAAGTAGCAAAAGTAATTAATTTTGAAGCACAATAAAAATTAGTTTTAGCCAAACACAAACTTCGCTTTTAAGCTGGTTTCTAAAGAAGTTGACTTCAAAAATTTAACATTGTTTTTCTACAGTATAGGTGTATTTACAACAAGGTGTAGATTAAGCTTAAAAATATCGATTAAAACATTGCTTTTACTATATTTGCAACAAGATGTAAAGACCACAAATAGGAATATGCAGAAAGATGAAGCCTTTGCTCCTGAAAAAGTTTGTACTGTATTGTTTGGTAAAGGCAGACTCAAAATAACCATGAAACGTCACACGGCTTGCTGCTTGTGCCAATATTGCAAAAACAACTCGTGTCCGTGCGCTGCAAAATTTGAGAGCGCTGGCTGGAGATCGCATGCGTCTGGATTAGGTAAAAAAAACTTTGCAAGTAAGTAGTGGAAAACATTTTTTGTTGTTGAAAAAAATGCAACAAGAAATCAAGTTTTTGTAAAACTTTTTCCGCTCTGCTTCCATCTCTCTGCTTTTGAAGTCACTTTTATCAAAACTTCTAACCCTGCCCTTTGCTGACAAAAAGAATTCTTGTACAGCTTAAACGTTGTAACAAATGACGCTCTCTCAGCAATCCTTTAATTTCCAGCCACTCACTGCTCGGCTTTTTCTTATAGCCACTTCTTTTCCTGCGCTCTCTATTCTGACTATTCTTCTTGACAAACAACTGATGAAAAGCTTCGAAAATATTAACATTTTAATCAAAGTAAAACTTTTTTGTTGGGAAAAGAATTTCTTTCAAAAAAGTTTTAATATGGAAAAAGACTGCCATTTAAAAGAAAAAAATTTTTTTGAGAAAAACGTTTTTTTGAAAAAACTTTATTATCTTAAAAAAAACTTTATTATCTTAAAATTATTATCTTAAAAAAAACTTTTGTGAAAAAACTTTATTATCTTAAAAAAAACAATTTTTTTTTGAAAAAAAAACTTTGAAAAAATCAAAAAAAAATTAAAAAAAAAAATTTGCCTCTGGCGCCTAAAAGTCTCGGCGCCTAAAAGTCCAGGCGCATAAAAGTCCGTGCACATAATCGGCGGCGCCTAAACGCCCCGAGCCTAAACGTCCGTGCCTAAAAGTCGTAGACCGACCCTTTCGTGGCCAAGAACAGAAATTGTCGAGACCAAGAACCGAGGACACAATTTTTTTTAATTATGTTGGGTAAATTTTCCATAATTTTTGAGCGCAACAGTGCTTAAGACATTGCATTTCGTTACGATTTTGAAGATAATTTTTAAATTGTAGTTTTTTAAAATAATAACGACTGCCATTTTTAAGTTTGGCACGTTAGCAGCTGATGTTTATTTTGCACCAAAGCGGTATCGTAGAAATGAAACAAGGCCATTGCCTGTGAATGGAAATATAGTCAATACTTAAATTGAAGGAAAGACGCGTCTCCCCAGCGGTAGTACGTGTCCCCCCTTGAAATTTGATTTCCCCTAACGAAAAACTCAGCGTCCTCCCATACAGAGTAAGCAAGAAATACCTTTTTTTTTCTAATTTTATTGGTCTTCATTCGAATATGGTTGTCAAATATTACGCAAAAAAACATATATCGCACAAAAAAACAAATATCACACAACAAACCACAAAGAAAAAAAATGTCAAATAAAGCCTTTTTGCTTTGGTCTTCATTTCAATTAAGCGAATAAAAATCGCACAAACAAACTGTAAGCAGCATGGCTAAGCGGAACTGCTCGCCTACTATTGCGTAAGCATTACTGCGACCCGTGTTCGATTACGGCTGCAGGCCGCCTGCTTCGACACATACGCGAGTGGCTGGAGACTCGAAGAGCGGAGACTCGAAGAGCGCAAGCTCACTTCCCAGTCAGCCACATCTTTTCGTTCTATCTAAGTTTGTTGAGTTGTAAATGGGGTAAAGACCTTGTTTTTTTTTGTTTTGTTTTTGATCTTCAGTCAAATTTGGCTGCAAAAAAATCGCAACAGAAAGCGATTGTTTTTATTTTTCTTCTGATTTCGGGGCAAAATTCACACCAAGTTGCTACGGCATTGCGAATGCATCTGGTCAGGTTCGTTAAGCGTCCCCCTACGCGATATTTCACAGTTTAAATGCTGAATATAGCTAAGTTATAAACGTAGAAATTATCAATTTTAAGACCATAATTTCATCAGTTAGGACCTCAATGCAAACGCCCACTGATTACGGATCCCCACATTCTTAGGAATTTTCTAAAAGCAAACCACATTTGGTTAAGCCATTTTTTACGGAATTTTTCAAAAAGTATTTTTTCTAAAAATTATGTGAATTTATGTTTTTTTAATTAATTGAGGTACAGTAAAGGATACTTTTGTAAGTTCAAAGGTTTTTGGCATTGAAAAAGCGGGGTTTTGGGCGAGGGCAATATCCTCTTACTTCGCTAAATACTTTTCGTGGTTTTTTTGAAGAAAAAACAGCCATTTTTGTAACTTAAGAAGATTACACATTCAAATTTTTAAAGCAATTTGAAAAAAATACTGTAAATGCAAAGTTAAAAAAGTTTTAGTTTTGTCACGATTTCCCAACTCTTGATTTTGAGCCAATCCTTTCTTTACATTACAGTGCATTTTGTCTTTCTCACATCTATAATGTCTGCCAATGAATGAGCGCGAAGGTTTTGGACGCCAAAGACACTTATTTTACGTAAAATATTTAATTATTAAAAATCTGAGGATCCCAGCAGATTCGTATTAAAAAGGAAGGCATTGAAGACATTTACCCCGTGCCCCCTCAAGAGGTCTACTATTGTCGAAACGGAAAATTAATAAACCATTAATTTTTTTCTGAAAATGCCCAATATTTTGTGGAAGTTTGTAAAAAATTTATTGAGTACTTCAGGCATTCAAAAAATTCTAAATATATTTAATTTCACTCATAATGTAATTTAATAATCCTTCATGCAGCGTTTTTTTTTTTGTGATCCAATACTTTGTTATTTGGGATTTTTAGCGGGTATTTCCAACTCACAAATTGTTCAGCGGACATGGCTTTGCCCCCCAGACCGCTTGCCAGTGATTTGAGTTGTTCTTTCTCATCTCAAAGTTGTGTATTTTTAGAACAAGTTGGCGTTCTCAACAAGATGTACTAATAAAATTATGGTAATACTCATATATCAATATGCCTTTCCTGGTAATAATGTATTACATTTCATCATCAAACACAAACTTTCTTCTAAATTCACTCACATGCAGAATAGGCTCGGTCATGTTTTAGCATTAGCACCACAAAATGGTTTTTCCAGACCTTTGGATACCTTATTATGGCTCTAGATGGCTTTACTGTAGTGCTTTGCAGTTTTACCGCCTGCACCGAAAGTATTAGCAATAAAATCAACAATTTTCGGCAATACGTTTAATGTACTTTTTCTCCGATTAGAGCTTTCACGCAATGCCATTTAAAATAAGTTTTAGCATAATTTGGCTTACTTGGCATTTACATTGAATTATTTTTCAAATAAGGAAACCAAACAACGAATTGACAGACTATCAAATATGTTGTCTTTTGTTTCTTTTTTTCTTTTTAACCAAACAAAAAAAAATGCTGTTCTCGAACCTAGGACATGACATTTTTGAGGACAAGTAGGCTTCAAGGCCAAGGCAAAATTAAGAACATGAAAATGTGTCCTCGAAGCCAAAGATGTCCTTAAGAACTCCACCTCTGGATTTGACCGTCCTGAGATTAAAGCCGTAAACCCTCCGCTCAAGAGACGAACGCGTTACCGCTCGACCAACTCGCCGTCCTGAAAAAAAACATATCAAAACACAAAATGCCTTAACACGTAATCATTTAACTGAAGTATAATTTTCGAAACTTTATTGCTCTTTTGCCGGTTTTGGTTTACTTCAAAGGATATCCTTTTAGTCACGGCAAAAAACATTTAATATTTGATTTTGTAAAGATTCATACAAAATTTTGCTCTTGACAAAAAAAGAAAGCAATATTCGAAACCGAAAAAATTTTATTTTTAGAAAGTTTGCTGGCGGGCGAACTTCCTCTTCATCTCTTAACTGTTTACATTTTTGTTCAGAGCAAAACTGGCTAATTTATTTTAAATACTGCCTAATTTCTTTTCCTGCAAACTAAAAGAGTTGACGTCAAACGTGAAATGTGCGAGGCTTTCGCTATAGAACAAACTGCTTCGAACCTAATTAACTCGACAAAACTACGAAGTTTTTCAATTTGGTTACTCTATTTTTGTATATGTGCTGTTTTTCTAGGTCGCTACAACAAAATCGAATGAAAACGTGCAGTTTTGTCGGCAAATTAATTATTTATATTTGTTAGTGCTTATAAGCCAGCAGTGAGTACACCACTATTAATCTTGACATTTTCTATCTTTGAAGTTGGTTAGATTCTGGATTTTGCCCGTTTGGAATTTTTTCCATTCGGAATTTTATCCAATTCAGGATTTTGTCCAATTCGGGATTTTGTCCAATTCTGGATTTTATCCATTCCGGATTTTTTCCTATTCGGGATTTTGTCCAATTCGGGATTTTGTCCAATTCTGGATTTTTTCCAATTCCACATTTTGTCCATTTTGGGATTGTGTCCAATTTGGGATTTTGTTCAATTTGGAATTTTGTCCAATTCTGGATTTTGTTTGTAAACGAAGAGCGAGAGGCGAGCGATCGATTTAGCAATCGAACGAGCAATTTCTGTTAAAAACAATGAAAAAAATAAAAACAAGCGCAGCAGCAAAACTTTATTAAGCACATACGACAATAATTACACGAAAGGCCTAATTATAGAAAACAATAAAAAACATTTTACTCCGAAATATTTAGGGGAACTTTTTTTTAATTACCGATATTCGAATTTATTACCCGACATTAATTAGACAACCAATGACATTTGAAATTGGTAGTTTCAATTTTTTAACTTACCAAACTGTTTCGCCCAAACGATGTTACGGTGGCTGAGAGAAAGACAATTATTATCGCAGTGACAATAGCAGCTGACAGTGCAGTACGGAATTGTAGTGAAATCGTAGTTCGCTCTATAATTTAAACTCCAAGCGTAAATTTAAGGGCAAGGATAGCTAATATTATTCACATTAAAACATTAAGTAAAAACGCAATAAGTGAAACATGCAAACTAGCACAGTTGCATTCAGGTTGTAAGCTATAAGATTACATAGCTTAACAATTAATATCTCAATATGATTAAAAGTGAACGCACAACATGAGTTTATCCAAAGTGCAGGAAAGCAGCAGACCAAGCTAAATTCCACAAGATAAAAGTTGTTTGCAAAAATATAAATTTATCGATTACAGCTAACTGAAAACGTACCTTGCGAAATTCCAATATTGCAGTTTTGAATTCAGTAAACTTAATTCAGCTAATCAGTTAAAAACAAACATATCGAATTAACGTTACGTACACTAAGCTCAGCTTCTAACTGATTTGACTTAAACACAAAAACGCTAGAAAAGGATGTAGAATTAAATGCGAAATTAGGTCAGTTTGGACAATTCTTCGCCGCTTAATATAGTACCTGCGAGAAAAACTGATTTGCATTCTGTATTACCGGTACGTTCAAAACTTGTATTTACCAATTCCGGAAGTTCGAATCTCTTTGCAGCAAAAGTAAAAATTTAAAATATAGACGTGCAATATTTTACACCATCTACTGTTACTGCCGCTCAAGAGTAAGTGTATGCGCACTCCGCTAGATCTCGCTTTTGGCCTTTGTATGGAGCGCCGTTTGTGTACCGTAATTTGTGCAATGTTTTTTGTATATTTAATTAAATAGTCACTTTAATCAAATGTACAAAAATAAATGTACAAAAAAAACACGTGCAAAAATAAATATGCAACAATTTTTTAGTATTTATTACAGTATAATTTGCGCAACGTTTTTTTGCATATTGAATTAAATAGTCAATTTAATCAAATATACAAAAATATGTGCCGCAGAATAAACCGTTGCAAAAATAGATAAACAAAAAACTGTTACACCAAAATTTTTTGCGCAAAACTTTGTGACACAAAAATTGTTGTTGCAAAAATAAATCCACAAAAGTTTTTGTGGATTTATTTTTGCAACATTATTTTTTGCATCGAAATTTTTTGCATTACAATTGTTTGTGTCACAAATATTTGTACATTTTTTTTTTGATAGCAAAGAAACAGCACACGCCGAAATAAATGTGCAAAATTTTGGGATGCAAAAATTTCTTGTCGCAAAAAAAACGCGTGAAAAAATAAATCGTCAAAAATATTTGACTATTTAGTTCATCTCCATAATGATCAAGGTTTGAAGTTATGCTGGCGGGAATGTACCAGCAAAGTATAAAACTGGAACTTCAAGACAAAAGCTTCAAGCTGTACGGCAGCTATAGTAAGGTGCTAGCCTGTTTTGGAGACCTCTCGTTGGGCTGGGAAATGAAGATTCATTCACCCGTATCCTCCCGCCTGCATAACTTCAACCCTTTATCATTTAGGAGATGAACTAAATAGTCAAATATTTTTGACGATTTATTTTTTCACGCGTTTTTTTTGCGACAAGAAATTTTTGCATCCCAAAATTTTGCACATTTATTTCGGCGTGTGCTGTTTCTTTGCTATCAAAAAAAAATGTACAAATATTTGTGACACAAACAATTGTAACGCAAAAAATTTCGATGCAAAAAATAATGTTGCAAAAATAAATCCACAAAAACTTTTGTGGATTTATTTTTGCAACAACAATTTTTGTGTCACAAAGTTTTGCGCAAAAATTTTTGTGTAACAGTTTTTTGTCTATTTATTTTTGCAACGGTTTATTCTGCGGCATATATTTTTGCATATTTGATTAAAATGACTATTTAATTCAAGATGCAAAAAAACGTTGCGCAAATTATACTGCAATAAATACTCAAAAATTGTTGCATATTTATTTTTGCACGTGTTTTTTTTGTACATTTATTTTTGTACATTTGATTAAAGTGACTATTTAATTAAATATACAAAAAACATTGCACAAATTACGGTACACAAACGGCGCCCCATATCTTTGGAAAAAGAAGACTACACGTGTATAAGAAAAGGTATACATAAATCAAAAATCAAACGCTCCAGCTTAAAAACAAAGGAAACGTTAAGTTTAATTCTAAAACCACCGGCCACGTACAATACTATGCAAGATCTCTTACTCTTTCTAGCAAAGGTGAGCAAACAAAAGAGGCTAGCGTACATAAAACTAATTGCGTGCGTGCAATTCGAAAAAAATTATTACTGCTCACTCTATTAGGCCTTGTTACGGTGGCCAAAATTGTGTTGTCTCGTGATACCCATCGAGGTACCTCTTGAAAAATTTTTTACAAGTAGAGTTTTAATGCCTGATTAATGATTGATTTGTCTTCCGTTGCAACCAGGTGCCGTTTTTAAGATATACCGCTTTTAATCGAAGGCGGATGAATATCATACGCTTGAATAATTTTTTTTACTATTGGTGTTGCCGTGAAATAATCCACAAATTTCAACAGAGATATTTTTTATCTTTCTTTGAATGTAAAAATTCAAAATATGATAAATTTAAACCACATAATTAATCATGGGTAAGTTTTTGCTAAAAAGTTTGCATAATTTAAGTTTTAGCTTGAGTTTTTTTGTGTTGAATTTTAAACATGGAAACTTGCTTTGAAGTCACGTGACCGTCGTCGCTTGGCAGCTGATCGTTACGAACGCAAAACTTCAAAACAATTTTTTACGACAAAATATCGGTAACCATTAATGAAGAAATTGTTTCTTGCAAAAGGTCGAAAAATAAACGAACTACCTTATGAATTACACCACGTGTATGTTATGATGATAGCCTACCCACAAAAAGCAGCCTAATACAATAACTGCTTCAAAGATTACCGATAAGCGTTAAGGAATGTCGTTAGCCTACGGCAGTCGGTAACTGTGGGTATACCGGTCATCAGTTCATAACGTTTTATTCCAATCGAACTAAAGCACATCATCAATTCTAATAAATCATTCAGCTACAATGCTTTAAGACTACAGTAGTTTACTGCGAAGTTTCAACATAAAGCAATAGGCCCACACTTTCGTAAATATAGCAAACTACGGCTTAAATAAACAGTGCTCCTTTTTTAGCAATTTCATGAGAGTCATCTCTTATTTTGGGTTATTTGTTGGTTTAACTCCGGTGATTGTTTCAAGTGCTTAAGTGAGGCAGAACAGACATTCGAGAGTTGATAAGCCAACGAGCTAGGGCTAGGCTAGTTATTTTCGAGGAGTAAAAGCCTATCAGTATTTCTCAAAGCAGTTATTGTATTCGGCTCCTTTTTGTGGGTAAACTATCATCATAACTGACATGTGGTGCAATTCATGAGGTATACTTCATTTGGTTTTCGACTTTTAAGACGAAATAATTTCGTCATTAGTTCTTAAGGATACCGGTATTCAATTATGAAAAATTATTTTAAAGTTTTATATTCGTAACGATCAGCTGCCAAGCGACGAAGGTCACGTGACTTCAAAGCAAGTTTCCATGTTTAAAATTCACAAAAAAACTCAAGTTAAAACTTAAATTATGCAAACTTTTTAATGAAAAACTTACCCATGATTAATTATATAGTTCAAAATTATAGTATTTTACATTTTTACATTCAAAGAAAGATAAAAAATATTTTTGTTGCAGTTCGTGGATTATTTCACGGCAACACCAATAGTAAAAAAAATTATTCAAGCGTATGATATTCATCCGCCTTCGATTAAAAGCGGTATATCTTAAAAACGGCACCTGGTTGCAACCGAAGACAATTCAATCATTAATCAGCAGTGGTGGGCAGTAACTAGTTACAATTGTAACTAGTTACTGTAACTAGTTACTTTTTTAGTAACTGTAACTGTAACTTCGTTACTTTTTTTCAGATGTAACGATATTTGTAACTAGTTACTAGTTTAGAACCCTAAAAAAAAGTTACAGTTACAGTTACTTTTTGTACTACATTTTTTGAAGCAAATTACAGATTTTTTATGAATTCCATTCAAAATAATTGTATTATACTGGCAACACAGGACGCACAGTTGCATGTCTGATCAACCATAACCTTTTACTGTATCCATATTTTCTTCACTGTGTTCACTAGACTATACATGTGGTTGCTGGTTAAAGTGAAGGCAGTAGTAGTTTTCCACCTTCGCTTTTTGGTGATTGAAACCGTTTGGGGATTCAGTGCTGAATAGGCCTACTGCACAGCTGTACGTGTACTAGCAATCAGTGTTGGTTTGCAATTTCAGTGAAATGCATTTCTAATCAGTGCAACCTAGTTCAAGAGGCTGGAGCAAGAAGAATCGTAGGGGTTAGGGATTATCTCATCTGTAATGGTAAAATTGTGTTTGGGGTTCTGGATCAAGTTTCAGGGTCAGCTTTAAGATTAACGTTTAAGTTTCCAGGTTTCGTATTTGGAGTTTGCAGTTAAAGTTCGGTTTTGGTTTTATGGATTGTGGATTACAGTTTTGCAGTTTAAAATAAAAGGTAGGGATTTTGGGTAAGAGTTTAGTCTTTGAGTTTTAGGAAGGGTGTCAGGCAACCTTCCAGTTGTTCTGTATTGATTTGCACCGTCCTCTTGCCTCCACTTAAACTGCTAGGTTCTGGTATCGATAACACGTTTTCAAACCAGTTTTCAGGCTTTAGAGTTTGGGTTTAAGAGTTTGATATCAGATTAAATAACCACCATAAGTTACCCAACTGTTGTATACTGGAAGCACATTGATTACCGGTATCGTATGAGATACTTTTTGTGTTCAGGAGTCTATGTTACCTAGCTGCCTCATACCAGTACTGATGCGGTGCTACATTACAGTGCCGCCTGACACCCTTCCTAAAACTCAAAGACTAAACCCTAACCCAAAACCCCAACCTTTTATTTTAAACTGCACAACAGTAACAGTTATTTGTGAACTGTGAACGTGATCTTGAAATGTTTTTTGCCAAAATTAACACTATTCATGCCAATATTCAGTTCACCAAAGAGTTGGAACAAAATAATCAACTACCCTATTTAGATGTTCTAGTCACGAGAGCTGATGTTAAGTTTAAAACAACAGTCTTTCGAAAGAAAACCAACACTGGTTTATACATAAAGTGGTCGAGTTTAAGTCCAGTCAAGTATAAACGTAATTTAGTGTCGTGTTTATTAGATCGTGCTTATCGTATTTGCAATTCGTATAAGGCAATGCATATTGAATTTGAAACAATTACGGATATGCTACTTAGAAATGGCTATCCACTACCCTTCATTCAAAATCAAATACGTCGTTTTTTAAACAACAAGCATTCCGATCTTAACATATCAAAGAAGGTGGATAAACAAGCTACTCGTTTAGTCTTACGATTACCTTTCATTGGCAATACATCTCTTCATATAGAAAAAGAATTAAAATCGTTTTTTCGACGCCAATTGTCAGGAAAATTAAGTTTATATGTTGTGCATGATTGCTATAAAATTGGTTACATGTTTAAGCACAAAGAACTGCAACCTAAGCTTTATCGTCACAATGTTGTATACAAACTGACTTGTTCTTGTGGTAGTGTCTACATTGGTCAAACCCGACGTAATTTGCAATCACGGTTACACGAGCATAATCCTGCAACTAGTCCCAACCAGCATTCAGATGTCACCAAACATCTCCTTGAAAATCCCAACCATATTATTGATTTCAATGATCCAGATGTTTTATGTTCAGCTCACAACACGAAGGAATTATTAATAAAAGAGACTTTATTAATTCAGCAATATCAACCAGATATTAATGTAGATGGATCTTCATTTCCACTATATGTATTCAATAGCTAATGTGGCTCGAACATTTTGTCAATTCTGTTAAGTTTTTTTTTTTTTTTTGTCCTTTCTTCCCCTTCCATTAGTATTTTTTTTTTTTTTTTTTTACCCTCTCTTTTGGAATTAATGTCTGTCGCATGTTCCTTTCCTTTTTTTTTTTTTTTTTTTTTTTTTTTTCCGCTTGACCTTGTCTCTTTATGATGTCATACTATGAAAATTACTGAATATTTTGCGTATCACTTAACTACCTTTATGATTTAAATGCAAAAGTGCACAGGTTAGTAAGCACCGTTAATTTTTTGAGAGAAATTTTAGAGCTCTGATTTGTTAAATATCTTAGTTCTTGAAAATTTTACTGTTCCATAAGTGTACTTGATTAGTTCAGTTATTAGTCTTGTCTCTAAACTGTAAGTGAGTTGCCAGTTTGACCTGTAGATCTTTGAATTTAGCGCCAAATTTTATTGAGAGTACAGTACAGATTTAAAGAGAGATAAGTTAATAACCAGGTCTTCACTTGAAATTATAATACCCAAGGTAAGTTTTGTAATTTTTTTATTTTTTTATTTTTTTTTATTTTTTATTTTTTAACCATCGTGGTTAGAAGGTTTTTTTTTTTTTTTTTTTACTAAAATTCATTAAATTTGGGTTATCTGTGGCAAATTACCAACATGTTTTTTCCATTTCTATTTTGGTTTAGTTTTAGATTTTACCCCTGACCCGGTTATTAACTGCTACCTCCGGTTTATCGTTTTGGTCTATATTGATGGTCTTTCAACAATTCTAACGTCATGATTTTTATAGATTGATAATGACTTTAGTTTAAGTCGAAACGTCTCGAAATAGAATGATTCATTTTATCCTCGCTCTGGTTTTTTTGTCTAAGCTCTTCACATCGTCCCGTTATTCTGCTCCGTAATTTTATCAATTTTTTCATTATGCTCGCTTTGTTGCGCCAAAGTGTGTAGCGAGTTTTATGTGGCCCATCTCGGTGTCATTGCGCCTGGGCAACACAGCTCTTTTCAAAATCAAGTCGTAGCAAAGGCAAACCTGTGGCAACAATGTGTCTGATTTGACCGGGGCGAGATTTGAATCTCAGATCTCCCGCCTAGATTCAACTGATCAGTGGTCGAGTGGATGGAGCGTCTGGAACTGAAACGGGAGACTCGGGTTTGATTCCGATTTGGGTCAAACTGAAAATTATATAATCGCTATTCACAGCTTCCCTGCTTGACGTTCAGCAATTAAAGGGACAGTGTGAAGCCTCCACCGTGTGTGGTAGACCGGTGAGCAGGTGGCAGCTTAAGCTCGAAAACATAATGGTTTCTTTGCCGTCTCCTGACCAAGGTAACTGGGTAAATACTTCAAAAAAATGCGATTGCATGCTTCAGAGATGACCGTGTTACCTCTACTGTAGACCAACTGGCTGGTATCTATATCTAAAAAAAAAACATTTAATACGCCAGCAGTTTCTATTTGCGTTGTGTTTTTTCAACTCATCCTATTCTCTGATTACGCTGAAAATTAATGCAGTACATCGCAAGTCTTTGGTTACGTAATGCAATACCGCAAATTACTGCTTTGCATAGCAAACAATTATCAAAAATAAATGATCATTGCAGTGCCTTAGTCCTCATTTCACGTTTTTGCCAAATAAAGTTTATTTTTTTTGTCTATGTTTGTTGTCTGCTTTTGGTAATGCTTTCTGTGAATTTTGATGTTTGTGCAATTGCTTTCGTAACGTACCTTTCAAATGGTGTTCGTTTTCAATTACTGCAAGCACTCAGCTTGGATGGATTTCCTACTGCTACAACTTTGTTCTCCCTTTGTTGCAAAGTTTGATTTGTTTGCAATGTGAAGCAATTGCTTTGGTATCCGCCCAGCTTTGTATTTACAGCATATTGCAATGGCGAATTTAATTTTTTATTTCATCTTTTAATCACCTTTAATACAAAAAATAACAGTTAGAGTATTAAGGAAATAAATTATCAGATACAGTGCAATAAGACACCTGACTAGAGCGGTACACTGATGATGGTGGGAGTTTATCTCGGAACCTTTGCAGAAAGTCTATTTATAGATCGACTCTTATGCGCTTTTCATTTTATTTTTATTAAAGTTTTGTTGTAGATGATTCAGCAATCTTTCTGTTATAAAACGAAACATTTATGTTGTTATCAGAAACCTGTGATACGAGCGGTATACCTTCCTTCGTCAACGGAGAGGTCGTATCTGGCACATTTACAAATGGTATGCAAGTCACCTTGGCATGTGCAACTAACTACGCAACAGAGGATCCTGTTGTTACGTGCACTTGCGACACGACTGGAAACAACAATGCGTTCACTTGCATGAGTGATGGTTCGGTAACTACCAGTGGACCAACCTGTTCACTAAGTAAGAACCCTAACCAATAAAACTGAGTACTGCGAAAATAACGATAAGACACTGATAGTAACCCGGGTCTTTCTACGCTCATGTTCATACCTGTAGTCCTAGTTGTACTGGCGAAAATTATAAGGCAAAAGTCGATTTTGAGACAGTATGTCCTAGACTGTTAATCGTAGGTTTGATTGTGCGTTTAAGACTGAGGATACTGTCTGTTGCATATCTGTAATTAATTGAAAATACTTCATGTAAACACTTTTATGTTTTCAAACTGCAACTTTGATTTATTTATCTTTGAACAGAAATTGAGCACTTTGCAATGAGATGAATAGTGTTGAGCAGAGAATGCTGTTTACAAAGAGTTACGGCTTTCAGTTTTAAATATTTTCCGTGTATGCTTCATATGTAGCTAAATAAACCAAATGTGTAAGTAGCCAATATTGGATTGCTCCAATGAATTAACCTCAATTACGGTTTATTTCGCTGCAGTAAAGATAACTCAGATAGTGCATCATAACTCAAATGTACATTGTGCAGTAGGGTGTTGCAGCCGCTCCATAAATTTGAAAATTTTATCATGGCAACTTCAACCTTTGCTCGAGTTTGAGGCGTTGCACAAAAACCCTTTTGGTCTAGTTCAGTAAAAACTTGACAATGTTTAGGGGTCGCACTGTGACATCAAAATTTTGGCAATTTAAAAAAATGTTTTTTTTGTTTAGAATGTTTTTAAACTTAAGTTGAACCTGTGATCACTTATGATCATTTCTATTGTTTTGTAAGTTGGTCTAATACACAGCCAACAAGAAAACTTCTAAGATCAAAGTTATCAAAAAGTTGCACTTTAGACCTACCGCTGCAAGCATAATTAACATCAAATTATAGCAATTTTCTCATTTAATAATCAATTTCATATCTGGATGTAATTTTAAACTAAAAAGTGCTTTTTATTGTTATTTATTAAATGTCATTCTTTTTTCTTTTCGTTCAAGACAGCTGTGTTAACAAAAAACATTTTATGATAAACTGTCATAATTTCTTTTCGTTTTGACACTCAAAATTTTTTCCTTATTCTCGATTCTGGTTTTTCGATCAAACATCATGCTAAGCAAAAATTTTTTTTCTTCATTTTTCAATTACGTTAAGGCGTTGGTTTGATGACCAAGATTTTTTTGTTGGGTTCAAGTTTTTCAATGTTTGAAAAATCTTGGAAATGTGACAAAGATCTTTTTGCATGCTTTGTCGATCTCGAAAAAGTATAATATGATTGCCTTTCTAAGTTTGGAGGGTTCTGCAGTAGAATGGCGTTAATGATCAGTTGGCACATGCGTTTAAGGCATGCTATGGTGCCGACTGGAGTTTGGCGGTTGAGTAAATGGCAAGCAATCAAAGCTTTCCGTAAAGGCGTTGAACTCGGCAAGGATGCGTTTTGTTTTTTCTCTTCTTCATTTTTTACATGAATTGCATCGACAAATGCAACCAAATTGAGGAGCTTGCCTCAATAGGAAATTGAAAAATCAATTGCCTGTTATATGCTGATGATTTGATTCTGCTTTTACAGAATCTGGCCTCCAGCGCTGATTAAATAGGTTTGCAGCTGCTTATGAACAGCAGGAAGAAAAATAAGCACGATCAAAACAGATGCACTTCATGTTTCCAAAAATACTAATCAGCGCTTGTTGCAACTGAATGGAACGACACAGAAACAAGTATACCCTTTCAAGTTTCTTGGGGTAAATTATCACTCTGGCGTGATGTGGAGTAACAGATGGATTTGCTCTTAAAAATTTCTCAGGATTGTTGCATTCACGAGTGACGGTATAGGCATGACGAAAAACTGCATATCCGAATTGGCAAGGCGATTGCAATAAAGAGAACTTTGCAATATTCCGTAGTTGTGAGACGAGAATTGTCGAGAAATAGCAAAGTTTTCAATTTCCGAAACAGTCTTTGTCCCTTCTCACTTACTGTATTTCTGTATGGTCGAGGAAATTTGATAATGACTTAAAGGGTGCGATTGCAAGTGCAAGTGTCTAAAATGAGGATTCTCCAAAAAATCAGAAGAGTTACATTATAGACAAGATGCGCGTCTCTTGAGATTTGAAAATATCTAGAGCAGCTGCTTTTCCCAATTAAAAGATCTCGGCTTAGATGTTTTGGCAATGTAAGTAGAATGCCTCAGAATAAAACTTTTAAACAAGCTTAACTTGTTAAAGCCAATGGAAAAAAAACTGTTAGACGACCTAGAACTGCTATAGATAAATCAATATTACATTGAGGATCTTGGGTGGAATTGCTTAGGACTTCACCCAAGCGAAATGATGGGGAGTGATGGAAGACCGTGAAGTGTAATTACAGTAGCTAAACCTCGAGCTGCTGCAATTGAAAACCTCACGGAAAAGAGGGCAATGATAAAAAAGAGATTTTTTCTTGAAATTTTCAGTGGTTTTGTTTGCTATTCTACTGCTTGTTTTGTTAAAGTTGCATTTGTACAAATTTCTCATTTCATTTACTAGCTTCTTTACTTCCACAATTATTTTTAAACGACAAATTGTAGTATATTGCTAGTAGATTTAATAGTGTTCATATTTTATAAAGCTTGCACTAACTAGATTGCACTAAACTCCGAATCTCACCGCAAAACATAACAAACGTATGGTTTTAGTAAGGTGCTGCTGTGAGTTAAGTTAGGACATCAGTTTAATAAATTTTAGTTATTAGGCCTAAAGCATAGTCTGCACCGTCATTCTTTTTTAGAAAGTAACATTTTAGGCTATGTTTTACTCTGTTTTACACAGCCAGCCAAAATAGATACTTAAGGTCTAACTCAAAAAAGTTTCTGTTGTAGTTTCTTAGCACAAAAACGTGATCAATTTTGACCACTATTAATTCTGAACAAAAAAAACAAAAAACAAAAATTTAAACAGCTTTAGAACTTGTAGAGAAGTTTTTTTTAATGTTTAGCACCAAAATTGAATAACCAATTTTGCAATGACTTAGTAGTAACAATCATTTCACATAACATCATCTAGAGCCACAAAATCAAACAAATGATAAATTCTGGGTAAAAAAGGGCTCTATGCGACCCCTAAACCTTAACTTTTTTTTTCAAGATTTGTATCCTTGATTTTCTTTGGCAACATTCTATTTTGAAGAAGGTAGAAAAAAATTCGAAGAAGTCGGGGCTGCTGCAACACCCTACTGTGCGGTCTACAGTGTATCTGAGTTAAGTTTCTACTAGGTTAGACTGACAAACCGAGTGGTTTAGTCCAAGCAGTGCATGAAACGAGTCTTGCATTGTTTACTTGACATAAAACGAAATTGCCGAAAAAGTCGAATCAATTCATTTTTCCGTGCTTCTACGATAGTCAACAATGAATACCTTGTGACAGGCATTACAATACAATCACAAATCAAGCATTCAATAATTTGATGCTTGTACTTCTGATATATGATAGTCTAGACCTAACGCTAGCAGATATTGCTCTATAATTTAATTCTCAATAGCTTTTGCAATCACCAATGGTTTCTGTACAAATTATTAAGCCGAACAAAATCTTTTTTTATATCCGCTGTATTCCCCCGAAGCGTGTACCGAGTTGATGGCACCCTTCTTCACGTCATGGCAACACAGCTCCTTTTCAAGCAATGATGCAGCGGTGGCGAGCCGTTGGCAACGTTGAGCTCAATTTCATTAAACCTGCAATCGAACAGTAAACCTGTTGTTCCAGTTGCAACGAGATTATTCACTTGAACAAACGGCTTGATCAAATATGATTTGTAAAGGTTGCTCTGTTTTCAACCATTTCTACTCAAACATTTGAACTACAAAACAGTTTATTTAGCTTAAATTTTTTGTTTTTTCTCTTTTTAAATTATTTATTTTTTGAATGTTTTTAACTTAAAAACAACAAAAATGAATATTAATGCAGAGTAAAGCGGCTTTTGCCAAATACGAGCATTCACGCATAAGCATATAAAATGCGAGTGCGCATATATACGCTGGTTACTTTATTGATATGCCGAAATACGCGTTCTCCAGCGGTTCTCGTTAATTATGATTTACAATGTAGACAAGATGCAGACTGCAACTTTTATAGGTTGATCAACCAAGCCCACACACCGCAATTGGGTCGCGTTCTTTTGATCCTCAATGCTAAAACATCATATTTCACCAAGTTTCTTGGTCGATAACCTAAACATAGCAAAGATATCTTTTGTTTCTCGGGTCAAGCTCCCAGCAATTGCCAACTGCGTGCTACCGCACACTGTGGAGCTTTATGCTGCTCCTTTTACTGCTGAGCGTTAATCAGGAGAGCTGTGAATACCAATTTATATCAATTGTATAGTTGGACGCAAACGGGAATCAAACCGAGTTTATCGTTTCAATAGCAAGCGCTCTATCCTCTCGACCACAGGTCAATAAAGAACTCGGACCAGATATACAATAACTTGTTTTGATTTTGGCACTTTAAAGAGAAATATGAAACAAATGATAAAGCTGGGCAATTTCGGAACAATTGAAGCTGGTAACTTTTTGATATGGTGATTTCCATATCATGGAGCTTCGAGCAACTGACTTCTTGGAAAGTATGTTCCAGGCAACCGGGCTCAGAACAAAATGAGTGCCGGACATTTAGCACCCATTTGTACTATAAAATGATTAATAACGATAATCCTGCCTAAGTTATCGTTTAACATATTTTTTATCATTTTTAGTTTGCCCCGACAGTCCGTTTTACACCAACGCCGATATGATGGGTTTAAATGATGACACAGCCCCATACTTTGAGAACGAAATGATCACTCATGTGTGCAGGGACACTTTTGCGCCAAACCCATCAAGCGCAGATCTTACATGCACATGCAACGTAGATAATGAAGGAGCTTCCCCATCAGCATCCTGGAGCTGTGATCATACGGATGCATCAGTTTGCACAGCCAGTAAGTATCAGCATTTCAAGAACTGAATCAACCAAATTCACTTTACCACAAAATTTATCACACCGCAAAGGTGTGAAATGAGTTTGTAGAGCCCATCAGTGACAATAGTTCAAATTAACGTTTTGGTTTACCAGAAAAACTTGTAATCCTAGTGCGGTACATAGTTTTGCAATACAGTGGCTGTATCTGCCATTGTTACTAACAATGATGAGGTTATTTTGGGATCCGATGCATCTCTCCGAAAAACACCTTCTAGAAAGTACATTTCCCCGAAAAACACTTCCCCGAAATACATTATTCCTAAACGTACAATTTCCTAAACGAGCATCCACCAATATGTACATTTCCCTAAACGTACACTAAGAAATCACATTTTCCTGAACGTACAAGTTTCAAAAATGCATTTCCATAAGTGTACACTAGTTCGAAATTAAATTTTCCTAAAATTACATTTCCAAGACAGTACATTATGCAGAATGAACAAATCTCCAAAATCTACTTTTCCAGAATTGACACTTGCCAGAATGCACATTTGGCCGAGAGGACATTTCCTGGAAAACCTATTTTCCAAAATTGGCGCTTGCCAGATTGCCAAATGTACATTTCCCCGAAAACTTATTTTCCAGAATGAATTCACACTTTATCGAAAATCATTTTTTAGAAAATATATTTTGAAAAAATTAATACAAATGTTCATTTTTTATTTTTTTTTTAACCACCAATACTGACTTTTGATTATTGGTAAATTTTAGTGCATTACTGTAACAGTTTTCCTAAGTAAGAGGTGCATCCCAAATCGGTCAATTTGCCTACCATCATCTACATGATTCAAACGTAGTAGGCATAGAAATTAAAAATTGATGAAAGCATGTTATCTCATATTTGACGGCAATTATTTGAGTTTGGCATTTCGCCTGCAAATCATCTGCATCTTTTTCGATTCTTCAGCGAAGCAGCTCGATTATAGTGAGTCACATTAGGGCAGGATTTGAAGGTTTTAACTTGTATATATATTGCTGGAAACATCTCAGCCAATCCTTATTAGTAGCAAGAAGATCAAACCGTTGACCATATCATTGTTTGTCGACAAACTTCAGCTCAAGGTGAAGAAAGACTGATCTATCTTAATGATTATTGTATTAACGTAAAAATGGCTACATGGACTTCATAAATAAAGGGCACAGTCAAACAAATGACGCTCTTACAGTATCATATTCACTAGGGAATAAGATTATTTTGCTTCAGGTTAAAATAATTTTGCGGTTCTGGGTAAAAAATTGCATTTGTTATTTGCAAAAGGCGCAGTAACTTAAGTTTTGTTAATGAAGTTTTGGAACATAAATTTTTGATGCATTTGAGTTCAGGTGAGCACTTAAACATTTATCAATTAAACGGCTTAGTTTTCAGCAATTTCTTTTCCGGGAACACAGAAGGCTTAAAACGGTCCCTATGCTGAATTATTATGCAGTTCCTTATAGTAATATGCTACGCTTATCCAGGAAACAATCCAATAATATTGGCAAGTTTTTTTCCGTTGGAGTGCGCGAAAAACTATGCAGAAATGTACAGTGCACGGCGGTAAAACTGAACCTGATATATAATACATATTTAATCGGCCTACAGAACAAAAGATTTTTATTTTGTCTTCTTGTGTAATAATTGCTAATAACAAATTGCAGCAACATAACAACTTACTATCAGTCAAAAAAGAAAAGCAACATGTTTACAGCAGCATTTTATTACTAGAGGTTTAAGTCAAGCGAGGGCAAGCTTGGCTAAGGGGCCGCAAACTGTTGCTCGAATATGTGATAAAATAGATCAGAACGACACCGAGCAAGCGAGCTATCAAAATTTTGCTATGAGGGATACAAGGATTTCTTCAAGAAAAGAATGTCAAAGCTTCTTTCACGCTTGACGCTAAAAAGATGATAAGGGGATTATAATTCAGATGCTTTTGCGCGATAATCGGATTATCGCCAATGCTGCAATCGCGATACTTGACATCAATCCGATTAGTGAGCAAAACAATCTAAATTACAACTGTGGACGAGTGGACAAAACGTCTGCTCCTGAAACGGTAAAATCGGGTTCGATTCTCGGTCACGTCAAACCAAAGAGTATAAAGTTTGGTAGACACAGCTTCCTTGCTTGATGTTCAACAATAAAAAAGAACAGTGTAAAGCGCCTTGGCCACCGTGTGTGGTAGACAAGTGGCAGCTTGTCTAGAGATGTAAAAGAAACGGTTTTTTGCGATTGCTTTCTTTGCCGTGTTTTTTGTGTTTTTTAATCTTTTGATGAAACAAAGTTGATAAATTGTGTTTTTAATTAAAAAAAACACAATTCCTGCATTTTAAAATGTATTTCCACGGCACAATTCTCAGCCGATAGTGACGTCAATCGATATTTTGTTGTCATTTCACTGCATCATAATGAATACAGAGTAAACAATTATTTTTAAATTTGATCAATTTTGGTTGTTGGTGTAAGAAAGTACAGATTTAAGGCCCGTTTGAATGTGATGTAATGCTTGTCTTTTTTGAAGCTTGTCAAATGAGTTTATTCTAGCAGCAAATTCATTTTAGTGTTTTGCAATGGTTTTGCAAACTAGCATCTTTCTTTTTTGGTGCAAAGCTTCCATTTCCTCTTTTCTGAATTTAATTTAAAGTGCACTTCTTTTGCCCAAAATAGACAGCTGCATTTTTAATGTAATGCAGAGAGCTAGCGTGCTGAATGGCATTCAGCAATTTTGACATCAAAATGGCCGTGAAATTGTACTTCAGAATTCACGTTTTGGCGGCCGTGCATTGATTAAAATGTTTTGCTACGTAACTGTTTAAAAATGATTGTTAGGAACAGTTACGATTTGCTAGCTGTAAATTTAATTGGAACGATCTCGGTCACGTCAAACCTGATCGCGTCGCGTGTTCCTTTGTTTTTACTCGGCCATTTTCCAACTAACGAGTGCGAAATTTCACACTTTTGCTTATTACTCGAGAACGGTTAGGCCTAGCTACATGAAATTTTGACAACAGTTTTAGATTGATGAGTTATATGTTTGTACTAATTTTCAAGGCAATAGATTACGTGACTTCGGTTTTAGAACCCGAAAACCGCCCTGCCAGTTTGGCTTAAAAAGCGATTTCAGTCAAAAACGGCTTAAGTACGACAAAAAATATTTCAAATGGTTGTATGTCTTAAGATACCCTTTTATCCCAACCAACCCACGTTTGGCCGCGATGAGATTCATTTCTTTTTTTTTCCTTTTTTTTCTTCCTAAATTTTGTACGCTCTTCTTCTCCTAAACCACAAGACATCGAAATCTAATTTTTGTGTGAAGTTGTTGAGCTGCAAACGCAATTATTTCTCTCGAAATTTTTTGGGGCAAATCCACTGTGAACCCCCCCAAAGTGGGGCCCCAAAAATCTATTTTTTAAACGTCTCAAGCTAGAGTGTTAGTTTTTTTTTGATTTCAGTAGATATTTAACAGACAAATACGTTTACATAGTATGGGGGTGCCACCCCCCCAAGGACCCCCCAAATGGACCCCCCAAAAATCAAGTTTTTGAACAGCTCAACTTAGGGTGCCAGTTGGACTCAAAACGGGCAAATTTTTGTACGGAAAAATGAAGAAAGTGAAAAGGTTTTGATAAGGACTGAAAGTGACTTGGATCAATTGTAGTAAGTTTGTATGTAGTTTTGCGATTTCTTGTTTAATGCTTCTTAGATAAAATGGATTGCGACATTCAGATTTTTGATAAAGTTATTTGTGAATATAAAACTTTGGCAGAATTTACCACGGATACGGTTGCAGGTCCGATGAAACACTCTGCTTTAATTGTTCACTTGAATATTGTTAGCCTTGACAAACATTTTAATGATTTGAAGCTTTTCTTAAACCAATTTCCCAAAAAAATTGAAGTATTATGTATTAGTGAAACCAGATTAACAGACAGTAAAATAAAATTTTGTGAATTGCCTGGATACAACTTATATTATTGCAACTCTAAAACTAGTGCAGGTGGATCCGCCATTTATGTGTCTGACAATATTAAATGCCAACCTTTATCCAAGATTGAAATTAATATAACAGATTGTGAGGATGTCTGGGTTGAATTAACACTTAAAAATAATGACACGTTGATAGTAGGCTCCGTTTACAGGCACCCCAACAACACTGCTAATGATATAAAAACATTCGAAGATGCTTTCATAAGTATCATTAAATCGTTCAAAACTAACCAAAAGTACCTGGTGATGGGCGATTTCAATATTCACTATGACAAAATTGGTACATCGAAAACTATTGAAGATTATGCTAATCACATTAACAGTGTTGGTTGCGTGCAACTTATTAACAAACCGACAAGAATATGTGCAACTTGTAGTTCCACAATTGATCACGCTTATATAAATGCCACATGTGCTAGTAACGTATCCACTCTAATTCTACAAGAAGATATATCTGATCATCTTCCGCTCTGCGTAAAATATCGATGTATACCATCTATTAAAACATCCCAATGACCATATATTCGAAGTATTAAACAAGAAAGCATTGAATCTTTTCTAAGTGATCTAAAGGATGCTTTATTTTCACCTGAAATGTTCAATTGCAACAATCTTGAAAAACTCTGTAATTTAATTGGTGATCTCACCAACCAACATTTTCCCGCAAAAATCCAAAGTCGAAGGCAATATAAAACTGCAAAATGTCCTTGGATCACCCCAGACATCCTTGCACTAATCAAATACAAAAATAAACTCTATGCAAAATATTTAAAAAATAGGGACTGCAGCATTTTTAATGAATATAAAAAGTATAGAAATAAGCTGACGCACATTAAAAAAAGAGCAAAGAAAGATTATTTTGAAAATTTATTCAGCAATACTAATAATTCCTCAGACACTTGGAATTACATAAACTTACTACTAAGAAAAACTAAAAGGAAAACTACATTGCCACAATCTATTAAAGTCGACGGCCAAATAATTAGTTCTCCTCAAAAAATCTGCAATCAAATGAATCAACACTTTGCTACTATTGGAGAAAAACTTGCTGCTAAATCTACCAATCCTACCCAAAATTATAATCACTTCAAATTTTTTGGTAAACATAATCCATCATCTATTGTTCTGCAACCAACAGATGTATATGAGATCGTAGAAATTATCTCCAACTTATTAAACGATCACAAATCGCCCGGTTATTTAGACATTCCGATTCGTATAATCAAAGAATCTAAATATATAATAGCCGGATACCTTGCGGATTCTTTCAACGAATGTATAGAATGAGGAAACTATCCGGATATTTTGAAAATTGCGCAAGTTATTCCCCTTCATAAAGGCGGATCTGTACTTGATTTAGGTAACTATAGGCCTATATCCATTTTGTCCCCAATTAATAAAGTGTTTGAAACTATTCTGCATAAACGTTTTTCCAAATATTGGGATAAATATAATTTATTTGCTAATTGTCAATTTGGCTTTAGAAAGAAACACTCAACAAATAATGCTATTACTTACTTAAATGAATTGATATTAACTGAACTTGACCAAAATAAAACAGTTTGTGGAATTTTCTTAGATTTTGCTAAAGCCTATGATTGCGTAAACCACCAAATATTGCTTGACAAATTAGAATATCAAAGCGTTAGAGGAAATGCATACAAACTGCTTAATTCATACTTGTCAAATCGCTCTCAGTGTACAGTTAACAAAGAAAAACGAATCTCATCTGGCTTGCAACCTATCTCGATCGGAGTGCCGCAAGGTAGCGTGCTTGGGCCTTTTCTTTTTCTTGTGTATATAAACGATCTGACTAATTCTTGTGAATCCAAAACGATTTTATATGCTGACGATTCGGTATTGCTCTGTAGCGATGTTAGTATTGAAAATCTCAAAAGTATATGCGAGAAATCATTTCTCCAACTTGAAAATTGGATCTGTTCGAATAGACTTACACTAACCTATTCCAAAACTAACTGTGTGTTGTTTTCTAATTTAAAAAATTTATCTAATTATGATTTTTGTATCAATACCCCAAACGGTCCTTTACCAAATAAGAGTGCTGTGAAATACTTGGGTGTTATGATTGATCACAGGCTGACCTGGGAGGAACACGCGCGACATGTTGTACAAAAACTATCTACCGCAAGAGGAATACTTTGTAAATTAAGACACCATGCCCCTCAATCTGTACTATTAAATGTTTATTATAGCATTGTATATCCTTATTTATATTATGGTGTTACATCATGGGGCAGCGCTGCTGCTAAATATACCCACCGTATTCAGATTGAACAAAACTACATCGTCAAAGTCATCACTAAATTGCCTTTTGTTAAAACAAAAATTGCTCCATGATATGACCAACTAGATTTATTACGATTAATTGACATTTTCAAATTAGAAGTTTTGAAATTTATGTTTAGTTTTTAAAAAAAAATTCTTCCAAAATGTTTTAACGATTACTATACTATTCCCTCGGAAATACACGAGTATCCTACCAGGTTTGCTTGTAATGATAACTGGGCAGTAAATTTTCAATGTATTAAATCCACCACACAAAGATCAATAAAATTCACTGGTTGTAAACTATGGAATGAATTGCCTTCTGATATTAAATCTATAAATGAATCTAGTTTAAAATCTTTTTGTAAAAAAATCAAAGTTTTACTAAAATAACATCCTCAACTTTCTATTGGTATTCGATGTGAAATCATTTATTGCGCCATGTTCTGTTGCTTATTTTAATGATTACTTTTTATCGTGTAGTTGCTTTTGTAATTTACAATGTATATACACTGTACATATATCGTTACACCCAATTATATATTTTTTCGCTCTATTATTAAATTATCAAATAATGTATCTTACACTAAGTAAATTACTTAACTATTGCTCACACTTGTATTTATTACGTCGTCCGATTGTGAGAGGCTGCAGACTCGATGACTGCGCCATTTCTTTCCGGATATGGACATTTGGTCCTTTCGCAGCCTCTCACAGGAAAGACCATAACATTGTGTTTCTTTTGTAAATATTTTCTTTTTTTTTTCCTTTTTTTTTCCTGCTTTAGTGTGTTCTGTGTCTTTCTGCACAAAAATAAACAATGAATGAATGAATGAATGTTTTTATATCAGCAGATATTTAACAGACAAATATTTTGAAATAGTTTGGGGGTGCTGGCAAAAAGGTTTATGTCATTTTTGCACGTTTATACAAATGAAGTAAATTCCTATCGATGTTTAATTACTAAAAAATTAAAGGATAAATTATTAAAAGCTAAAATAAATGCAAGAAAACATTTCGTCACTATAGTAATGCTAGACAGCGGTAGGAAGGATAACATTGTTTAAATTTACTCTAATAACAAACTAGACATTTGCGCATCTGAAAAGTTGTCAAAAAAAAGCAAATAAAAGTGATAAAAAGATTTAAACTTGTACATTATTTGCAAAATATGTAATTTTTAGTATTGAAAACCCCCAAATTTACCCCTCATTTGCTCGAAAACTGCATAATAATTTTTGGAGAACTTTTTGTACAAACCTCTTAGAATAAACTACAGTCCATCTGCATCAAAATTTTTTTGCCATCCAAACTTTTTTACAAACTTTTAACGTCCTAGAATTTACAGCAAACGGCCTTGTTAGGTTGACCAAGTCCATCAGACAAGCAGCTGATAATGATTCTTTTTAATAAAATTCTTCGAAAGGAAATGTACATTCGGCCAAATGTAAATTCTGGAAAATGTTTTTCAGGAAATGTACATTTAGCCAAATGTACATTCTGGCAAGCGTCAATTCTGAAAAATAGGTTTTTGGAAAAATGTCCATTCGGCCAAATGCATAATCTGGCAAGTGTCAATTCGCAAAAGAACGTTTTCGGGAAAATGTCTATTTGGCCAAACGTACAATCTGGCAAGTGCAATTTCAGGCAAGTGTTCATTTTGACAAATGTACATTCAGACAAGTGTTCATTCTGGCAGATGTAATTTTAGACAAGTGTTTATTCTGGCAAGTGTGATTTCTGACAAATGATAATTGTGCAAAAAGAACGTTCAAGAAAATGTTTCTTCTGGCAAGTGTTTTTAGGGAGATGTATTTCTGGGAGGTGTAAAGATACCATTAGTAGTATAGAATGAGTCAAATGCTGTTGGTTTAGGGGATTAGGGGATTAAAGGTTTAGGGAATTGGGAGATTGCAGCATCCCCCTAGCACGGCGTTGTCTAATTGCGGGGTTATCTAAATGTAGCTTTGTCTAAATGTGGCATTGTAGCTCTAACCCTAAGTCTAGTCCTAACCCTAGCTAGTTCTAAGAATCAAAACTTAGTCTTGACCTAAGCGTCTTACATGAGAATCGAACCACCGCAGGTGGTTTGCATGTGAACTGGTTCAAGTGTAAAACCTGAAGAAGTCTTGCTGGAGTACCGAACCACCGCAGGTGGTTTACCTGGGAACCGGTTTTCAAGTCCGAAGTATTATTTAGTAACTAGTTAAAAAAGCGAATAACTAACCTGAGAATCGAGCCCGGTAGTTTTTGAATCTAAAAAGGTTATCTCGTTTATGCTATGGAATATTTTATAAGTTTTGGTTTGAACTTAGTAAAGTTTCGTGTTACTTGAAACTGTCTCGACCTAGCTGTAGCCGAATTTTCAGCATCGTGGTGCAATCGCGCGGTATAGTGACCTGTTTAAAGGTCACCTGTGCTAGTTTTTTAACTATTTGAATATGGGACAAGCATGGCGCAACAGATCTTGTACCTGTTTTATCCCAGCGGTGCAAAAGTCAGTCCTGGTATTTGGCAGTGCAACACGGTTCATTGGTGCAATAACATCACCTATAAAAGGTAGTTAATGAACTCTGTTTTTCATTCTATCAAAAACAAAAGCAACATAGCAGATGTGTGAGATTCTGTCCCACTAACTCGGCAAGATGTTCCCCCACCGACTATTTATCAGTTCTTGTGTAAGCGACCGATAAACCCGTACATGCGTAGCATTATCGATTGCCATCAGACGTTTATTGAGTCTGAAAATTGGCCCAGAGAAAGATTCGTAGCCGACCCAAAGTTAATAGCAGATGCTAGATTTTACTATCTCGGTGACGAGGATCAAACAAAATGTTGGTACTGTAATGGAGGTTTGAAGAACTGGAAACGATTCGATGATCCTTGAATAGAACATGCAAAATGGTTCCTGCTCTATGAATTTCTGCTGAAAAATAGAGGCGTAGACTTTGTGAAAGATATCGTGAAAGGGTTTGTTAGCTTGAATCGACCACTGGTTCCCAACCCCCTACCCAAAAGCAAACTTCAAGGTTTGGAAAAATTAGTCAACTACCCCTCCCTTGCAAAACGTCAACCACAGTTCCCTCCCCTCATCGACTCTAGAGGTGGTGTGGATGTAAAAGAAAAAGTCGAGAGAGAAATGTTGTGGGGGAGGAATGGAGAAATGGCGAAACTGCTGGAGTTCGAAGACCGAAAAATATCTCGGGTGTTGACCAAAAGATTTCGGGAACACAACGAAAATTTCGCTACCTTCTACGATTTTATGTTAAAATTAATGGAAAAACCCGGTGTTATTTTTAAACCTAAACTAACAATAAACCATGCAAAAGAAATTTTGGATGAAGTAAAGAGCTTGAAATGCAAGAAGGAAGAAAGATGCATGGTATATCTCCAATGTGCTCACATCGCTTATTGTTTTTCATGCTCCAGGAAGTTGCAACTGTGTTCCATTTGTGGTGAATTTGTTGAAGAAAAAATCCGTTTGTATCAAGTGTAATGACAAGGATTGCGCCATATTCACAAAACTAGCACACTCTCCGATTATGTGTGACCGTGGTGCAATAGCACCAAAAACAGCTGTGGACATTTTTCCGTTTTGTGGCGCAATTACCTTTTTCTCCTCGTTGCCTACAAAAAGAGCTGCACTCGAAAAACTTGAAGTTATGCAGTCTTACCCTAACAAAGCGGACAAACTTTATTTAGAGGCTGAAAACGTGCAAATACCAGACTACATTCCTCCGTTTACAAGCTGCTATGCAACTCTTCACCAGCAAGAAGAACTCATTGAACGTACCAGAACAATGGAGGGTTCAGCAAGACAAATCCGTCATCAGTTTCAAACCATTGCAGATTCTGGGTTTCCGCAACCTACCTCGACTCTGCTCAGAAAGGCGGTGGTCTCGGTCAAAAAAGGAAAGTTTATGTTCTCCACAGAACAAATTTCGTGCGTGGTACAAATGATTACGGAAAACAAACCCTATTCGGTATTTCGACCAAACAGAGATACAAAGAACTACGTTATTCTCGTTTTTTGGTCTACTAATTTTGATGACACGCATTGCAGTCATAGGTGGGCAAGTTAATGCAAAACGTTAGCTTCGTTAACAGCTAGTCCGTTAGCAAACTTCACACCTCCGTTAATGTTAATCCGTTATTTTCAGCTTTGATTAACGGAAGTAAATAAAGTTCGTTAATTTGTTAACATTTTGCGTGAAATTTACATTTCCTTTTATCTACTTGCTTGCAGAACACGTATTGACGCTGTTGAGCAGATTGTAAGGAAATATTTATTGCTATGGTGGTCTTTTTGTGTTTTGAAAGTTACATTTTACAGTCTAATCTAATTTCAAGATAAAAACAAGTTCAAATGCACTACGAAGCTGCAAGATATTAACGATAAAAACCTTAACGGAAGTTAACAGAACTTAACGGAAGTTATCTTAGTCCTTTAACAGCACTTAACAAAAGTTAATTTAGTTCGTTAACATGAAAAAACTTTTTAACGGATTAACGAGTTAGTGAAAAAGTTAGCTTCGTTATTAACGGATTAACGATTAACGGACTTGTGCCCACCTATGATTGCAGTAATCAAGAAAACGCAAAGGTGATTAAAAAGAAAGTTCTGGCTGATGGCTACCAACTTCGATTTAAAGTGGAAAACATTCCATCACCGCGAATAATCACCCTTTACATGCTTAACAACTACTTCACGTTAGTGGTTCAAAGCGAATACGAATGTCATCTTCCAGTAGCGAATCACTAGCAGTTAGAGTCTTTTCTGACTTTTTTGGAGGAGCACCTCATCACCACACCGAAGAAGCGTAAACTTTCTAACACTGCTCTTCCTACAGTCTCTGAATTACCTCTCACTCAAAGTTTAGATACCTATTTGTAATGAAAAGTGTGCGTTTTTCTGACTGTGTGACTATTCGCCTGCTGTGTGAATACGACGCCTGCCGCAAAGCGAGATAAAGTGATTGGGCGCGTACCGCCCAAAATTACCATGTTGTCGCCGACGAATCAAAGCTTGTGCTAAATTAATTGAATTTTGTCTCGAACCTGTTCACAGAATAAAAATCAGACGACTGTTTTCTTTGTGACTTTATTGTAACAAAATACATGTGAAAAAAAAGTTTGCGTGTTCGATTTACATTAGCAAGAAAGCACAAATAAACAGATTAATGTTGCGATCATTTTCAGTAAGATTCGATGAGAAACAACATCATGCTTGCTATAACCACGGCAATGATACAAAATAAAATACTCACAATAATGACCGCACGTTGTAGAAAACAGGCTTTGTACAGTTTTTTTGTTGTAAATCCAATCGTTTGAGTTACGTTTAAAAGCAATAAAACCGTTCATGCTTGGGTGCAGATCGTAACTGTCAAAATATTCACCCTTTCCATGCTTATCAAAATACACCGCAATCCAATGCTCTACAGGTTTGGAGCTTGGGTGAGAATTAATGACGTAAGCAGACGGGTAATCAACACAAAGCAATTGGTTTTTGGCGCAAACCTTTTCAAAAATAGTTTTAGCAAAAAGGTCTTTTTTCAATAAACGTTTGATCTGAATCGTGTTCATGCTGTATAGTCAAAAGCTACGTGCCTTTGGTCGTCTACTTGTAAAACGTTATTGTGCTCAGCAAGCACGACAGAAGTCAAGGTACGGGAGTCGCTGCAGCAACATGAATCTCCAATCTAATATTCTCGCTTTTTGTTAACTCCAAAGCCGGGTCGCTCGAATTTAACTGGGGGGTTAAATCGAAAGCAAACAGCGTGTAACCACCGCCAAAATCAGACCTAGACAAGGCAAGACCTAGGTCAGTGAAATATTGGGAAGTCTGCAAAAACAATCTCAAGTAGCTTCAAATAAATTTGTTGTTGTTAAAATCCAGTTGAAGGGGTGACAAAGGAATTTGCGTCCTATCACAATAAACACAAACAAAATTAATATCGTAGTTCTTAAAATTGAAGGGTGACTTTGCAATGTTTCCGTTGTAAGTGTCATTGTCAACAAAACCGACCACAATTCGGTTGGGTAACTGTCCCAAAAACAAACTTTCTTTTGAAAAAGACCGATTTTCTTGTGGAATAGTGAAAGTTTTTACTTTTACATGCCTCAGGGGGTATTTTGCAGTCCCATGTTGTAGAGCCTTGACATGTGCTAGTTGAATGGAAGGGTTTGGTTTTACTTTTCAACAGAATAAAGAAAACTCTTTCAATGAGACCTTGTTTTCAGCTTGGTCGGTGTTTCCATGCAAGCAAAAACTATCCTTTGCTCTAATCAACCTGAATTTGATTTCGATTCCGTTTAGAACGTATCTAGACTGGAAACTCATGTCTAGATGCAAACGTCCCATCATATCAAATTCATGGCTTTGTGCTGCAATGTTTTTTCATTTTGTATTACTGGTGTTACCTGCGTTACGCGTATAATATGCGCCAGAAGAGATTTGATACCACAAAACCGACAATAATTGTGAATCTTTAGCGTCTTTTCTAAACAACAGCAACGTCTCTATGTAACTGCGATAACTGTAATTATTGCTCGACTGGGTTACCAACGTGTCGTTTAAGTATAGATCACACTGAGACCACTACGTATGCAAAAAATTACACTCTGGGGCGATTTCGGTATCCTCAGTAAGAGCGGTGCCATCTGCTTTTGTGACCGACGCTCTTACGTACAGAAAAGTGTTGGCTAAATCAGTGTAGTTTGAGCTTTCAGCAGCAATACAAACCTCCACCTAACCGCCTGAGGTTTAAACAGAAATGGGTCTGTTCTCCGTAAAAAAAAAAATTTCTAAACTAGTCTGAGTTGGCGGCACTGAGAATAGGTCCAATTGACTGGTCACAGACTCCGAAGAACTGGGATGTATCAAGGAAGCCATCCTAACTGAATATGTCGTTCCTTTGCTTGCGTCGTTTCTCTTGTACTTGTGCTGGAGCTTTGCATTTATGACCAGCAGCCTGTCACAAAAGGAAAGAACCAGCCATCGTTGCACGCTCGACAGCTGCCTCCTTCACGTCTTTACCCACTAAAATGTCTGAGGCAAAAGACCACCCTTTAATGCTTGTTTACCTATTGCCTTTGCTCCTGACTTAATCAACGGCATAATCGACTTTGCGAGACTACTAAAAATTCCACCTAGACCGTACCCATTTTGAAAGGGTGGGCCACCATTTCCATTTTGATTCAGGTAATAAGACTGGTAAGCCTTTGAGTCACAACAGTACTTTCACGCATATTGCTACGTGTAAATGAGAGCAGTGTAAATTCGACGCCGAATTTAAAGAGGCAGTTTTGCTCATTTCAAATGTAAAGTCACGATAACTTTCCCTTTTCAAATCGAATAGGTATGCCTTGATCACTGCGTAAAGAAATGTGGATACCGGAAAAGTATTTTCTCAAAACAGGTTTGTAATGTGGTTAATCTAATCTACTGCTGACCAGATCTCCAGGTCCACCTTGAACAGCAACAACGTCAAGCAGGGGTGTCAGGGTATTACCGACAATTTGTGATTGAAATAAATTGCTGTAAACGAATATAGCATGAGTGTTGTTTAAATTTACAACCCTTGAAGCTACATACAATTCCGGTCATCTGTAACTCATAGTGTCAAAACCTAACATGCGCACTAATACAAAAGAAAATTTGACTCTCATATTTCTAAGTGAGGCTCTTGAATTTCCAACGACTCTACTTGAGAATAAGGGTCGAAGCGTAAATGCGTCTTCAATCACGGGAGTGTCATCAACCCTGACGTAGGATCCCTCATTTTCTTGTCTGCTACAGCTGTGAAAGATGTTTCCAACTCACAATTTAGCTGGTCGATCACATTGTGAGGATGTTGGTAGTATCCTAGCAAAAAGAACGCTGTTACCTCCATGTTATCCTGCTTGCAAAGCACCCAATGCTCTAAAGATTGCGACATTGTGTACCAAGATCTTGGGTACTGTATCTCAGTTAAACCGCATTGCCAAGAACTTTTCAGACTCACAGACTTCGGTAAGTGTACTTTAAAGTCTGAAGTTTTATTCTCAGGGAAAACGTCTGTCGAGGAATTACTAGGGAGAATCAAAAACATGTTTCTTTGTGAGTATGGAGGCCGGCAGCAAATACCCCACACTACTCAACAGAAGATTCACCCAGAGCTCTTTATTATCCGCATCTCGTATCAAGTTTAACAGTCCTATAATTATTACAATATAGACGGCAACCACCTGACACAAAAAAGCGATTACATCAGTGGTGCTTGACGAAAGATTAAGCATAATGTACAAGGTCTCGTTCACACATCCAGCTGTTTAACAAGTCTGAGTACCCCAACCACTTCACAAAATACTTTTGATGCTTCTTACGTTTCCGTTTTTTAAGAATGGACTCAATTTTGTAAACGTTGTTGTTTTTAACCACTTTCTGAAGTTCGTGTTCGTAAAAAGTCCCTTCCAGAACAGTACCCCTCAAATCTTTGATCTTATAATAGGATGGGTTGTCAGTGAATGCCTCGGCAATCTCAAACTCCTCCTCAGTCCACCCTTGATAATAGCTCTTTTCAAATCGTCTGCGTATCATTGAGATTCTTACTCTATCCCGTATCATCAATTTCGGTGTTTTAGGCAGCAGACTTCTGTATAAGGTCAACCAGACTGTTTCCTGATTAGAAGGGTTAACCTCCGCTGGTGAGCGTTGAATCAAACGATGATAGGTGTGGTTGTAGGCATGCACTAATTTCTGAATCACATGGGTATATTTTTGTTTGTTTTCATGCATAAAATAACATCAAAGTTTTTTTTTAATAGTACGAATAAAACGTTCCGCTATGCTAGCTTTAATTTCGTGGTTGTGTGTGGTAAAAAAATAAATATTGTGGTGTTTGAGCCAGCTTTGAAACCCTCTATTTGTAAATTCTGTACCCAAATTAATTTGCAAAGTGGAAAAATGTCCACTTCGTTTCAATATTTTAGAAAACGCAGCTATCACACTCCCAAAAGATTTATTCTTTATACATTCCACATAAGCATGTTTCAAAAACACTTCAATCCTGACAAGAATAAATTTAAAACCGTCTTTGTATTTCTGTAAACAACTAAAATCGATCTAGTCTGCTTGAAATTGCTGTTTCAGACTAGCCACAATGATTTTTCGTCTTGGAAACTATCTTTGAACTGGTTTGTGAAGAGTGTAAGTGTTTTGGGTCAAAAGTCATTTTTTTACCTCAGGATTTTGCACAGTTCTCTGAAACATCGTCGCGCCACTAAACGCTCCTGTTTTTTTTTCATTATAATAATCTAAAAACTTTGCCATGGTAAAATGCTATCAAACGATTGCCACCCTGGAATATTCGTTTATTTTTCACTACAGCTGAGCGTAGCAGCTCTGTAATGTTGCTGGAAGGGATCGGCGTCCTTCAAGAACCAAGTTTTCGGCATCGTTCCAGCTAATATTTTTCTGTTCCTCAATTCCACTCAGAATCCGTTTCATCTTTTTGTTTTTAGCTTTTTTGAAGTGTTTCAATATTTCTTTCTTTGGTAACTTCTCTTTTTTCTGTACGCGTCTGGTGCGCTGCTTTTGTTTGTATACTTTTGATTTACCAAAAATATTGTTTTATACTAGCATTTTTTTTGCTTGGTGGTTTTTGAGAATGTAAAATGTTTTGGATTTGCTGCTCAAAGTTCGCTAATATTCGATCTTCTGTTGCTTGCGGTTTACCAACTGCAGTCTTTTTTTCGTGTTGCGTCGCTTTTCGCAAAATCGAGTTATAAAGATTCATTTTTTCATGTTTGGGTTGCTGGGAATGTAAAATTGTTTGCATTTGTCTATCCAAGTCACCAAGAACGTGAGACTCGATTCTTTCAGCCCCCTCCTTCAATTTTTCGTACACCGCTGGCTCCAACGCCACTAATTTCCTCATTTTGCTAGACCAAACAAACTACCCAGAATGGGTATGGCAGTGCCCAACAACCCCGACAAGAAACCGCCGCTTTGAATAACTTTTCTCTTTTTTTTGAGAGATAGTTTCCAGTCAATAAGTTTTTGTAATGAACTTTTGTGACAACTGAGTCGTTTTTTATTCTGTCTTGAAATCGGTGCAGTACCTTTCAGAACATTAAAACTTATATCGCAAATGCATTTTATTAGATCATCTTTTGATTTTTCCAAAACAGCTTTTTGGAGAGGTTTCTTGGCGCTGCACAAAAGCTTGAGAGTAGAAGCGTTTCTTTTTAAATGGTCCATGTGTGGAAAAGTTACTGATAGATAACTGTATTTCACTTCGTTTGGAAAAATTCCTGTCTGAATTCGCTGGGAGTCGTACAAATCCGGACCGTGACTATTAGGCGCGGACGTTTAGGCGTGGGACGTTTAGGCGCCGCCGATTATGCGCCGGGACTTTTAGGCACCTGGACTTTTAGGTGCTGAGACTTTTAGGCGCCAGAGGTTAAAAAAATTTTTTTTCAAAAAATTTTTCAAAAATTTTTTCAAAAAATTTTTTTTCTAAAAAAACTTTTTTTTTTCAAGAAAAAAATTTTTTTCACAAAATCAAGTTTTTTTCCAAAAAAAGGTTTTTTTTCCAAAAAAGCATTTTTTCCTACAAAAAGTTGCTGCGTAAGTGTAAACAAATTTCACTCATCATCGTGCTGTATCCCGGGACAAAATTTGAGCTAATCTGTGCTGCTCCAGAAGTTGCATAACCAATCAATTTATCAATTTTAAAGCTCAAATAAAATGAGTTTTAGTCAAATGCAAACTTCGCTTTCAGGCTGATTTCTGAAGAAGTTGACTTCAAGAATTTAACATTGTTTTTACTATAAGTGTATTTACAACAAGGTGTAAAGATTAAGCTGAAAAATATCAATTTAAACATTGCTTTTACTATATTTACAACAGGATGTAAAGACTATAAATAGGAATCTGCCGAGAGATAAATCCTTAGCTCCTGAAAAAGTTTGTACTGTATTGTTTGGTAGAGGTAGACTCAAAATTACCATGAAACGTCACACGGCTTGCTGCGTGTGCCAATATTGCACAAGCAACTCGTGTCTGTGCACCGCAAAATTTGAGACTGCTAGCTGGAGATCGCATGCGTCTGGATTAGGTAAAAAAAACTTTGCAAGTAAGTAATGAAAAACATTCTTTGTTATTGAAAAAAATGCAATAAGAAATCAAATTTTTGTAAAACTTTTTCCGCTCTGCTTCCATTTATCTGCTTTTGAAGTCACTTTTATCAAAACTTCAAACCCCGCCCTTTGCTGACAAAAAGAATTCTAGTTCAGCTTAAAGGTTCTACACAAATGACGCTCTCTCAGCAATCCTTTTCCGGCCAATCACTGCTTGGCTTTTTCCTATAGCCACTCCTTTTCCTGCGCTCTTTATTCTGACGATTCTTCTTGACAAACAACTGATGAAAAGCTTCGAAAACATTAACATTTTAATCAAAGTAAAACTTTTAATCAAAGTGTTAGAAAAAGTTTTTATTTGAAAAAAGACTGTCATTTAAAAGTAAAAAAAATTTTGAAAAGAAAAACGTTTTTTTGTAGAAAAAATGCTTTTTTGGAAAAAAATCTTTTTTTTGGAAAAAAGCTTGATTTTGTAAAAAAAATCTTTTTCTTGAAAAAAAACTTTTTTTGGAAAAAAAAATTTTTTTGAAAAATTTTTTGAAAAAAAATTTTTTAACCTCTGGTGCCTAAAAGTCTCGGCGCATAAAAGTCCAGGCGCATAAAAGTCCAGGTGCCTAAAAGTCCCGGCGCATAAACATCCTGCGCCTAAACGTCCGCGCCTAAAAGTCGTAGACCCTACGTATTCGGTCTGAAGTCTAGCAATAAATAACCCATCGCTTCTGATGTCGCATTTTTATATGCCTGAAATGCATTTTTTATGTTTTCTTGGAAAGCTTGCCACATGAAAGTTTGGATTTGAGTGGCATCATGACAGTTTTTAAATAAAACCACAAAATGTTAATTCAGCAATATTTTACAAATGCTTTTATTAAAAAGATTTTGTGTTGTAAATGTAACTGAGAAATCATAATGATGAGAATAGTTGGTGAAAATTTTGTTAATCACATCTTTGGGATTGTGAATCAAGTCATCAAGAACTACTAGAGATTAACTTGCATCTTTCAATATTTCCAGACTGGGTAACCCCTGAATAAACTGGATAGAATCGATGTACTGGTCGAATTTTTTCTTATTCGTGTCATAGAAATATAAAATTTTTTTGATTTTTTCTGTAAAGATTTCATTGCGATTTTCAATAAAGCGAAATATCCAGTGAGTTTTTCCTGATCCAGATGGCCCTGAAACAAGAAACAAAGACAAGGTATCTACTCTCAATGCCATACTTATTTATAACTAAAGAAATCACCTCTTTGCAAGCATTAAAAAAAAAGATTTCGCGACGACGGTCGTGGCGCAGAACAACGAAATGTTCTTTGCCTCAGTTTTGCAAAGCGATTGAGGTGTGGTGAATCAAATAAAGAAACGGTAGCTTAGGCAAAGAATTAACTAAGAGCAAAGAAATTTTAAGTTTTAAAACCTATTTTGTGAGGGTATTAGCTCGTAGTAAAGAATGTTTGTTTGAAAATGATGGCTTTTAGCAAAGAATTTTTAAGACTTAACAGCTTAGGAATTTTACCTTTTAAAATTTATGTTTTGAGAATATTGGTTTGTAGTAAAGAAATTTTAAATCTTGTTTGATTGAAAATGGTAGCAGAGAACTTTTAAAACTTAACTAACAGCTTAGAAATTTTTAGTTTTAAAACCTATTTTTTGAGAATATCGGTTTGTTGTAAAGAAATTTTAGAACCTGTTTGTTTGAAAACGTTAGCTTTTAGCAAAGAATTTTTAAAACTTAACTAACAGCTTAGAAATTTTAAGTTTTAAAACCTATTTTTTAAGAGTATTAGCTTGTAGCAAAGAAATTTTAAAGCCTGTTTGAAAATGGTGGTTTGTAGCAAAGAACTTTTTAAAACTTAACGAACAACTTAGAAATTTTAAGTTTTAAAACCTTTTTTTTTTTTGAGAATATTAGCTTGTAGTAAAGAAATTTTAAAACCTATTTATTTGAAAAATATTGATTAAATCACTGTAGAACAACTTTTACTGGATAATAGTGTAACTGTTGCAGTGAGAATCGTTGTAACCTTGATAAATCACAGGTAAGTGAATTTGAATCTTTTATGTTTTTCATGATTGATTATTCTTTCGAACGAGAAAGACACGTAAGCATTTGCAAGCACACAGTTTTTCATGCTTGATTAGGTGCACCCTTTGGAAACAAAATTCTAGCCACGTGATTGTATGCATGACGGCTCGCGGTGGTGACATCATACACTATGGAAACAAAGAGCTTTTTGATCACATATGCGACGGCTTGCAGTGACGTCACACTCAACTAGTTACAGTCTCGATTCATAGGTTCGATTCCTAGCTAGATCTGAATTGTAAATTGCTTTCACAACTGAATTTTTTGTAATGTATTAATTTTTTTGGAAAAAGACATACATAAAAAAAAATTTTTTTCAATAATAAATTCTAAACAAACCTAAAATTCTTTCACTACAAATAGGGCAGTGTCTATTCCTAATTTCCTTGAATAAATGGACACAGTTTAAGCAATAACACATGTGGCCACAACAGAGGACCATTATGACCGCCTCCTCCTGCATGCAAATGAAGAACGGAATAAAAGGCAGTTTTGACTCATCCTCCGAATCGGTTTCAGCATCGTTGTTCTCGATTAATGGTGGTTGATTCTCGTCCAAGTTTGCTTCAAAATGCTGAATGATTTCTTTTGCTTCCTCAGGTGGGGGTTGAAATGGTGGAATAACGTTGTTGCTGTAAAGATAATGACATATGTTAGAAGAAAACCAGAATGGAGGTATGTAAATTATTTCTTTCGCTGAAAAAAAATACCATTTTGCTAATTTAAAACCTTTCAACCACGACGATCGCTCAAAATTCACATTTTTTTTATTTATAATTTTGTTCAACTAACCTGACTTTTCTTTGAAAATTTATTATTTTGTTCAACTAACCTTACATTTCTTTGAAATTTGCTAGATTCGACAAAATTTAAAGTAGCTTAACAAACTCACTTTTCTTGTTCCATTTCGGTGATTTCTTCTCCACTTTTTATTCCAAATAGATTTAATGAGTGAAAACACGAGTTCAAGCCTTTTTAAAACTCCTCAATCCCCCATTTTTTTCCTTCAACATTTGCTTTTTTTTGTTAGTTTATTTAACTTGCAAAGTTTCTCTAGGAACCGTGTGTTTGTTATGTTATAGCCAGCTAAACTTTTGACAGCAATAAACACACTTAAAAAGCTGCAACATAGAATTTTATTTTTTTATAAATCCTAAACGAATTGAGAGAGAACTGGGAACCTTTGACCTGTGTGTTTGATAAATGTATCAGAGTTAGAGTGCGAAGGTTGAAAACGACAACTAAGACTGCGTCTAAATGGTGCAATAAAACTCTACCATGGGAACAGCTGATACTTCTTTCATACGGTTTGAGGCAGAATCGAATGTGATTTATTTCTACTTTTTAATTGTTACTGTGTAAACAAACCAGTTACCTACTTTGCTGTGTAAACAAAAGTCGCTCTTAGATCTGAAAAAAATGCTTTTCACTGCAGTAAAATCTGTTTTACAACTGTTAAACGTTTTACAATGACGTAAGAAATTCTTTTTACCGTAATGCAACTTTCTACATGACGTGCAACGGTACACAGCGCAATATTTTCCAAAGTCAGTAATTAAACTAAGATGATTCTGGTATTTATCAAAGCCATTGTTTCCTGATAAAGACCTCGGCTCCTGTAAACGAGTCGAGCTGATTCTTCATTAAGCTGATATATGGAAACATTGACCTTGAACAAATCCTCGATTTGAATCAAATTGTCAATAGCAATACCATTAAAATTGTGAACATCAAAATTCATAGCATACTGTGTAAACAACTGTCTGGTCTTAGTTTCTCAATATCTATTAATAGCACCTTTGAAAATTGCTGGTCAACAGAAAAAGCAGAAATTTTCATCGCCTAAAACAGTGATGAGACCATGATTATATTTAACAAAATTTGGTAGTGGCAACGGTGCCCCTCGTGGTGCATGTTTGAGATGGTTAACAAAAACCAGTAAATTCGTAATTTGATACAGCTGCCATTTCGTATCCGGTCTGAAAACGGAATCCAAAAAATCTTCATCAGCGATTTTCGCTAAAAATTCGTTTAACTCAGCTTCCTTAGAAATCAATACTGCAGCGTCAAGCATTAACGAATTATTTGAAGCATGATAATAACGAAAATCACCTGTTTCGGTATTTTTTAACACAAAATCGACACCGCAGTTAATTTTAAATCAATTTTCTTGGTTTTTCATGATAGTTTTTGCAATACAACCAATCAAATTACAAACATTGTGCTTATAGTAAAAATTAAACAGATTTTGAATGGGGCCTCTTCACGAAAATGAGCTAATGGAGTTCCAGTTTAAATGGATAAATTTTTCCAAATCCGGATCTACTTCATGAATAATTTCGTTTTCATCTACTTCCCGCCATTTCTTTTTGGTTTCAGGTTTCCGCGGTGGTTTTGGAATGTTTGCAAGCAATTTAGGTGCTGGTGTCAATGGTGGAGGTGGGGAAAGATTTGAAATCTTGGACGGTTGCTTAATTTTCAAACTTTTGTGACGTTGAGGAGCTGGTGTTAATGGTGGACAAGTTAACACTGACGTTGTAGCTCCGCTCAGAATTGGTGGAAGTTGAGCTGCTTGCTCTGCAACATTCGTTTAAAGATTTAGAGACTCTGCTGATTTTGGTTGAGGCTTCAGTGGTGGTGACTCTGTTGGGGATTGAACTCTTGGTCACTGCACCGGTACAGCTCATTCTTCACTTGTGATTCGGGCTTTTTTCTTAGCTGGTTTGCATACATGACTTTACTTTTTTTCTTCTGGGGAGACTTGAATTGAATATGACACATCTGGCAACGACAGCAAGCCGGTATATGTTAGTCGACGGGTTCTTTTCTTTTAAATTTTTTTCACTTTTCTCACACTCAAATCGTAACTCCCATTTGTGTACTTCCCGCTTGTGACATAACAAATGACTTTTTTGATTAAATGGTTTTGTGCAGTACTTGCGTGAGTACATCTTGGTAGAATGACTGCACTGCGAAACCATTCCACTATTTATAGACAATGTTATTGCACTATTGTATGCCAAAGGACTGACCTTTGCACCATTGAGACTAAACAGGTACAAGATCTGTTGTGCAATGCTTGTCCCATATTCGAATAATTAAAAAGGTAGCACAGGTGACCTTTGGACAGGTCACCATATCACGCGATTGCACCACGACGCTGGAAATTCTGCTACAGCTAGGTTGAGACAGTTTCAAGTAACACGAAACTTTACTAAGTTCAAACCAAAACTTATAAAATATTCCATAGCATAAACGAGATAACCTTTTTAGATTCAAAAACTACCAGGCTCGATTCTCAGATTAGTTATTCGCTTCTTTAACTAGTTACTAAATAATACTTCGAACTTGAAAACCGGTTCCCAGGTAAACCACCTGCAGTGGTTCGGTACTTGAGCAAGACACTCTTCAGGTTTTACACTTGAACCAGTCCACACGCAAACCACCTGCGGTGGTTCGATTTTCACGTAAGATGCTCAGGTCAAGACTAAGTTTTGATTCTTAGAACTAGCTAGGGTTAGGACTAGACTTAGGGTTAGAGCTACAACGCCGCATTTAGACAAAGCTGCATTTAGATAACCCCGCAATTAGACAACGCCATGCTTGGGGGATGCTGCAATCCCCCAATCCCCTAAACCAACAGCATTCGTCTCAATCTATACTACTACGTTACCTTGGCATGCACCGCCAACTTTGCAACTATCGATGTGGCTATCCCATGACTTTTTGTCATGACTGGAAACATTAACACATTTACCAGCTTTTCTGCCAATTCTGCTCAACCTGTTTACCAAGCAAATGCCAAATCAATGCACCCTTAGTTATATTCGCTACATTTCGCTAAAGTGTGTAACGAGTTAATTGACTGGCTCCACATAACAATTTATCATTCCTGACCTCTCAACTTGATCAGGTCATTGTGCCCACGTCAGGGCAACACAGCTCCTTTCCAAGCAATGATGCAGCGGTGGTGAGCCGTTGGCAACTTTGAACTCGATTTTATTAAACCGCAATTGAACTGTTAACCAATCGTTTCAGTTGCAAGGAGATTAATCACTTGAACGAATGGCTTGATCAAATATGATTTGTAAAGATTGCTCTGTTTTCAACTGTTTTCAACCATTTCTACTCAAACATATAAACTACAAAACAGTGTATTTAACTTGCGATTTTTGTTTTTTCTCTTTTTAAATTATTTAAACCCACTGCAATTGGGTCGCGTTTTTCTGACCCTCAATGATAAAACATCATTTTTCACCAAGTTTCTTGGTCGATAACCTAAACATAGCAAAGATATCTTTTGTTTCTCAAGTCAAGCTGCCAACATTTGCCCAACACCATGCTACCGCACACTGTGGAAGCGTTACTGGGATCGAAATTAATGCCAGCCCGTTTTTTCGAGGCAAGCTGAGATCGCCTTGAGCAAGTTATTTTTCGGCTTAACTTGCCCGACTGGCAATTCAACAATATTAGTGTATTAAACAACTTCAAACACGAGTATTTAGCAACGCAATTTGCGCCAACTTTTGTTGCAATAAAGTAAAATATGTTTGTAGAGAAAGCTGTTGCTTGCTTTATTTTAGTTAGCACTTTGTAATTATCACAGTTATTGCATTGTCTAAATGTACGAACACTATTAATCACAATTAGCATTTCTTAGTCGCACGATTTTTTGACTCTTAGACAAGTTTAACAACCATTGTCACAAAGTGTTAAGTTTTTTTTTCCGGAAAAAATTTCCCAAGCTGGCCGCGCTAACAGTTGTGTTGGGTACCACAAGTACTACTCTACTCTGCATGAAGATAAGGTCAAGATTTTGCAATTTTTTGTTATGATTATAAGATTTTTTAGCTTTAATAACTTTTGCAAATGAATTTCTGCTTTCTTGCTAGTTTAGTTTCCAAAAAATTTGCGATAGAAACTGTGTTTGCAACAAACCACAACGTTAATCAATAAGATACGGAGTTATGTACCAGTATTAAATAAAATATTTATAATCAAAAAATCAATTTTTGCTTATGCAATATGCATAATTGGAAAAAGTTACTTATTTCATCAGATAATCATGACAATCACTCACAAAACTTGATTATCAAAACTACGGGTATTTTGCAAAGTCAGTGGTTTTTTCAAGTTCCTCAAAACTTATAGTAACTTTTTTTTAGGGTAAACTGAAATTTTCTCGAGCAAGAAGACATTTGATATCACTTGCCCGACGGGCAAGTTGAAAAAAGTTATTATCGATCCCTGCTTTATATGTTGCTCCTTTTATTGCTGAGCGTTAATCAGGAGAGCTGTGAATACCATTGTTTACCAAGTGTATAGTTGGACGCAAATGGGAATCAAACCGAGTTTTTGATTTCAATAGCAAACGCTCTATCCTTTCAACTACAAATCAATAAAGATCTCATACCAGCAATGTAAAAAATTGTTTTGATTTTGGCACTTTAAAGAGAAATATGAAACAAATGATAAAGCCGGACAATTTCAGAACAATTGAAGCTGGGAACTTTTTGATATGGTGACTTGCATACCATAGGGCTTCGGGCAACTGACTTCTTGGAAAGTATGTTCCAGGCAACCGGGTTCAGAACAAAATGAGCGCCGAATATCTAGCACCCATATGTCCTAAAAAATTGATTAATAATGATAATCTTGCCTAAATTATCGTTTAACATATTTTTTATCATTTTTAGTTTGCCCCGACAGTCCGTTTTACACCAACGCCGATATGATGGGTTTGAGTGGTGCCACGGCTCCATACTTTGAGAATGAAATGATCACTCATGTGTGCAGGGACACTTTCACGCCAAACCCATCAAGCGCAGATCTTACATGCACATGCAACGTAAATAATGAAGGAGCTTCCCCATCAGCATCCTGGGGCTGTGATGATTCGGATGCAGTTTGCGCAGCCAGTAAGTATTTGCATTTTAAAAACTGAATCGATGAAATCCTCACTTTCCACAAAATTTATCACACCACAAACGCGGCCAATCAGCAACAATAGTTCAAATTAACGTTTTGCTTTGCCCAAAAAACTTGTAATCCGAACTCTGCACAAAGTTTCGCCAACACAGCAGCTGCATCTGCTATTGTTACTAATAATGATGAAGTTATCTTAGCATGTGGCACGAACTTTGCAACAATCCATGCAGCTATCCCACAACCTTTTGCCATTAGGCTTCTGGAGACAATAAAACTTTTAACAGCTTTTTGCTAATTCTGAGCCTACCAGTTTACCAAGTAAATGCCAAATCAATGCAACGTTTGTTATATTTGCTGGATTTTGCTAAAGTGTGCAACCAGTTGACTGGCTCTGTCTATCAATTTATCATCCTGACTACTCAACTTTATTGACGTCAGTGTCACAGAGATCATGGCAGTCAATTTTAGCAAAACTTTGTACCATTTGATTGGGCTGAGGTTTGAATAGTGATGTAAACAAAAAAAACGAAGCTTACTTTTAAAAAAATGTTTTTTTTTGCTTGTTTTTCTTTTTTTGGTTTCAAAAAAACATTGTTTTTTTGTTTTTTGTTTTTAATTGTTATTTTTAAATATTATCACATTGTTGTTTTGTTACACCCTTTAGCGAGCCGGTCCTGAAAACCGTGAAAATCTTTAACAGGTTAAAAGCTTGAAAAAAAAACATCAAAACTAATATTTCCTTATTGATGGATTGCATGTGACGTCATCACGCTGCTAGTCAAACCGCTGGACGTCAAAATTGCGCATCGGCCCTATGTAAATGCATGCAAAAACAATGATAGTTAAGATATAGGGCGTATTTTCAGGCTTTAAATCAGTTGACTCTTTGTAACATCAAAGTTAAATAGCAGATAAAAGCTTGCAAAAACTGAAAAAGAATTTAATTAGTCAGAATTCGGTTTTTGTTGGCTTTTTTCAGTGATGTAAATTTGGCTTGCTGTTCAGTAACCCACGAGAATTATGTAATAAAGATGGTGGTATTTATCTTCGGTTATTAAATCATGATCAAATTTGAGGTTATTATTAACGGTGCTGAAATAGAACAGTTGTATCTCCTTCATTTGTGACAAAATTAGCACTTCTTTAAACTTTGGTAATTTTCTAAGTCTATTTTGCAGGATCTATGTTGATTTTTTGGATTTCGTGTTGTTATTAATGGCTTGAGCTACGATTGCTTATAAGTCAAAACGCATGAACTGTTGTTTTCGTTGAGTAATATTTCGCATGTGTGTCATTTAAGTTTAAACTGATGATTTAACTGCCCTCAGTGTAATGTTTTTCGAGCCTTAATTTGCATCTATTTCGACTTTAACTAGTGGTGTTAACAATTATTCGTAATTAGTGCTTGATTTAAACGTTAATCTATCATATGGTATTGCTGTGGCGTAAAATTTTATGTATTTTAGGATATGGCCAAATTTACGGCGTGAACCAAGGCCAAAAACCGGGCAAAGTAGACAAAAGCAGGCACAATGGACGAAGAGATTTCACAAAAGACATAACTTTCTAGATCGGTTAAGTTATATGAGCTGCTTAAATTGCTACTGGTAAATTTCAACTAAAGCCGGCTACCTACAAAAGCTTAAACTTTAAAATCAAATGCTTTAAATATGCCCACCGAACAAATTAAACATTGGTTTTTACCTTTAGTCACTTTCCACATAGCCACTGCCCATGTATGCAACCAATTTAATGATGTTTTTCACCGCTAATTTCTTTGCCACATTTCAAAAGCATCAATTTTTATCAAAATAGGCCTAAAATTAAGTTATTTTTCAAAAAAATACAAAATTTTTGAGCGCTGGGCTCCGCCTCCATACCCCCAGAACAGCCCCATTGCAGATTTCTGGTTCAGAGTCTACCCATGTTTTTGCTCATTTCTATGCCACCAGAATTCTCCCTGATGCCACATTTTAAAAGCATTATTTTATCAAAATAAGCCTAAAATTAAGTTACTTTTTGCAAAAAAAATTTAAATTTTTTGAGTGCTTGGGGCTCTACGCCCAGACCACCAATGGACTCCGGAGGAGCTTACAGACCCCCAAAACAGCCTCTCCCCCATTGCAGATTTCTAGTTACACGCCTGATACTAAACGTGTGCTGCCACGGTGCTGCTCATACTTCTAAGTTTAGGCAAATAACAACCGCTATCTACGGAAATGAAGTAGTACCGTTATCTTTAAAACAACACCTTTTGCAGCTTGCTCTACATTATAAAGGATGACACCACAAAATTCCATCCCGGGTGTCACTATCCTGAGCGACGCCACTGCGAATTGTTGTGAAATAAACCAGTCAGTGAGTAAGAAAGTAGCAGAGTTGCCATTCCACCTTAACTACCGAAACTTCCGCACTTTATTCTCTCAGCAAGCAATTGTTAGGTCTATGTAGCTCAAAAGAAGCAAAGTATCTAACCAAATCTTGAAAAACCATTTAAGTCTTCTCAATCATCTAAAAACTACAATTACATATAAAAAAACAAAATAAAAATAAAAAACGACAAAAAAACAAGGTAAAAAAACGCCCTTCAAAAAAATCGTTTTTTTACAACACTAGGTTTGAACCACAGATCTCTCGTTTTACAAATAAGTATAATAAACATTCGTAGAGCATTATACATTTATACAGCGTAATCGTGAAATAATTTAGTGATAGCTTCAACAAACACTTTGGACAAGCGAAACTTATTATTCGAGCACTTCACATAATTTTGGCGATAAAATTAAAAATGTATCTGACAGTGCTATACAATTGGCCAAATAAACAATTACTTTGGTACGTACTTCTTACTAAGTCACAAGCGATATGGGGATGTAGGGTGCAATGTGGGGTGTGTGTGAGTGTGGGATGTGAGTGGGGCACGATGCGGGGAACAACAACGCAGGAATGCGGAAGCTGCATGGAAGCGATTAATTTTATTTGTACACGTAAGCGACCTTGGAAGCACGAAATCTTAAGAGCAGCTAAAATCGACAGCAACAAAACATTGACTGTTTCCACATCCTTGAAACAAGGCGTACAATGTGTTCACCAAAACCAAGTAAAGACAAAACCAATGCAGCTTTTTTTTATATTAACGACATTAAGCAGAAGCGTGTAACGGGTTGACTGGCTCCATCTACATTTTATCATTCCTGACTACACTACTTCATAAAGACGCCGACGTTGTGAAAATGGCAGGCTATTTTGATAAAAGTGCTTTAGATTTGATTATGAAGGCAATCAAACCGCAGGCCTCTTGTTTCAACAGCAAGAGCATTAACCATTTGATTAAACTACTTCGATTTACATGTAACCATGACGACAAACCGAGTACCAATGTTGGTTTCTTAAAACAAAACTGATTCTTGTGTAAAAGTGACAAGTTTTTGATTGATTGCTCCATATCTATCCTCCACTCACGACGAAGCGACGGCGACGCTGTTATTTTGGACGAATCCTCACCCGGTTAGGAGTTGACCATTTTCAAAGTTTTCCGGTGTTCGTTTGACTTCTTCCCACGAAAGCTTATTGCTTCATCGAAACCACCAAGAAGAGAATATAATTATCGTAAACAGTGGCGGATCCAGAAAATTTTGGTGGGGGGGGGATTTGAAGCACAAAACCTCAAAAATTCGGTTGTCTTCACCAAAATTGAGAGTGATTTTTCGGCCGAAATCGGAAATTCAAACGTTTTTTTCGCCCAAATTCAGGTGGTCTCCAAAAAAAAAAAAAAAAAGGTCTTCACCAAAATTGAGACTGATTTTTCGCCGGATTCGTAACGTTTAGGTCGGTGGGGGGGATGCATCCCGAAATGGAGCCGAATTATTTGAAATAGAGGCTAATTTTTCGGCCAAAATTGTCACTTTTAGGCTGGTGGGGGGGATGCATCCCCCCATCCCCCCCCTAAATCCGCCACTGATCGTAAAGCGTCTTATATAAGGACGCAACAACGTTACAAGATTGCAGTTTGAACCCAGATCATGCGATCGGGAACGCCGTAAAAACGACGCATTTACCCTCTCGGCCATGCTACCGCCAAATAGCTCATGCTGTAATTTTCTGAGGATCATAAAAATTACCAGGTCTAAACTATCTAATCTAGTCTCAACGAAAAAAAAATCAAAACAAGCACAAAAAAAAGAACAAAATGCAAAACTAATTTTATCAAATCAACTGTTTCATTATACTCGCTGTATTACGCCAAAGTGTGTAGCGAGTTTTACGAGGCCCATCTCTGCATCATTGCGTTTGGCCAACACAGCTCTTTTCAAAAACATGCCGCAGCGATGGCGAGCCTGTGGCAACAATGTGTCTGATTTGACCGGGGCGAGATTTGAATCTCAGATCTCCCGCCGAGATTCAACTGATCAGTGGTCGAGTAAATGAAGCGTCTGGAACTGAAACGGTAGACTTGAGTTCGATTCCAGTTTGGATCAAACTGAAAATTATATAATCGCTATTCACAGCTTCCCTGCTTGACGTTCAGCAATTAAAGGGACAGTGTGAAGCCTCCACCGTGTGTGGTACTTCAAAAAAATGCATATGCATGTTTCAGTGATGACCGTTTTACCTCTAGACCAACTGACTGGTATCTATATCTAAAAAAAAAAACATTTAATACGCCAGCAGTTTGTATTTGCGTTGTGTTTTCTCAACTCATCCGCATTTACTGATTATGCTGAAAATTAATGCAGCACATCGCAAGTCTTTGGTTACGTAATGCAATACCGCAAACTACTGCTTTGCATAGCAAACAATTATCAAAAATAAATGATCATTGCAGTGCCTTAGTCCTCATTTCACGTTTTTGCCAAGTAAAGTTTGTTTTTTTTTTTTTTGTCTATGTTTGCTGTCTGCGTTTAGTAATGTTTCATATGAATTTTGATGTTTGTTCGATTGCTTTCATAACGTACCTTTCAAATGGTGTTCGTTTTCAATTTTGTTTTAAAACACAATTATTGTAAGCACTCAACTTAGATGGATTTCCTAATGCTACAACTTTGTTCTTCCATTGTTTTAAAGTTTGATTTGTTTGCAATGTGAAGCAATTGCTACGATATCCGCCCAGCTTTGTATTTACAACATATTGCAAAGGCGAATTTAATGTTTTATTTCATCTTTTAATCACCTTTAATACAAAAAAAAGCAGTTACAGTAGTAAGGAAATAAATTATCAGATACAGTGCGATATGACTCTGATATACAGCGGTACACTGATGATGGTGGGAGTTTATCTCGGAACCTTTGTGGAAAGTCCATTTATATATTGGCTCTCAAGCTCTTTTTATGTTATTTTTATTAAAGTTTTGTAGTAGATGATTCAGCAATCTTTCTGTTATAAAACGAAACATTTATGTTGTTATCAGAAACCTGTGATACGAGCGCTATACCTTCCTTCGTCAACGGAGAGGTCGTATCTGGCACATTTACAAATGGTATGCAAGTCACCTTGACATGTGCAACTGACTACGCAACAGAGGATCCTGTTGTTACGTGCACTTGCGACACGACTGGAAACAACAATGCATTCACTTGCATGAGTGATGGTTCGGTAACTACCAGTGGACCAACCTGCTCACTAAGTAAGAACCCTAACCAATAAAACTGAGTACTGCGAAAATAACGATAAGACACAGATAGTAACCCGGGTCTTTCTACGCTCATGTTCATACCTGTAGTCCTAGCTATATTGACGAAAAGCAAAAGGCAAAAGTCGATTTTGAGACAGTATGTCCTAGGCTGTAAATCGTAGGTTTGATTGTGCGTTTAAGACTGAGGATAATGTCTGTTGCATATCTGTAATTAATTGAAAATACTTCATGTAAACACTTTTATGTTTTCAAACTGCAACTTTGATTTATTTATCTTTGAACAGAAATTGAGCACTTTGCAATGAGATGAATAGTGTTGAGCAGAGAATGCTGTTTACAAAGAGTTACGGCTTTCAGTTTTAAATATTTTCCGTGTAAGTTTGATATGCAGCTGAATAAACCAAATGCGAGAGTAGCCAATATTGGATTGCTCCAATGAATTAACCTCAATTACGGTTTATTTCGCTGCAGTAAAGATAACACAGATAGTGTATCATAACTCAGATGTACACTGTGTAGTCTTCAATGTATCTGAGTTATCTTTCTACGAAGTTAGACTTACAAAGCGAAATTCCCGAAAAAGTCGAATCAATTCATTTTCCCAAGCTTCTACCATTGTCAATAATGAATGTCTTGGGCAAGCATAACAATACAATCACAAATCAAGCATTCAGTAATTTGACCCTTGTTCTTCTGATGTATGGTTTACTAAACATAACGCTATTTGATATTGCACTATAACTTAATTCTCATTCTCAATAGCTTTCGCAATCACCAATGGTTTCCGTACAATTTATTAAATCAAATAAAATTTTTCTTCATACCCGCTGTATTCCACCGAAGTGTGTACCGAGTTGATGGCGCCCTTCTTCACGTCAGGGCAACACAGCTCTTTTTCATGCAATGATGCAGCGATGGCGGGCCGTTGGCAACGTTGAACTCGATTTCAACAAACTTGGAATCGAACTGTTAACCTGTTATTCCAGTTGCAACGAGATTATTCACTTGAACAAACGGCTTGATCAAATATGATTTGTAAAGGTTGCTCTGTTTTCAACCATTTCTACTCAAACATTTAAACTACAAAACAGTTTATTTAGCTTACATTTTTTGCTTTTTCTCTTTTTAAATTATTTATTTTTTGAATGTTTTTAACTTGAAAACAACAAAAATGAATATTAACGCAGACTAAAGCGGCTTTTGCCAAATACGAGCATTTACGCATAAGCGTATAAAATGCGAGTGCGCATATATACGCTGGTTACTTTATTGATATGCCGAAATACGCGTTCTCCAGCGGTTCTCGTTAATTATGATTTACAATGTAGACAAGATGCAGACTGCAACTTTTATAGGTTGATCAACCAAGCCCACACACCGCAATTGGGTCGCGTTCTTTTGATCCTCAATGCTAAAACATCATATTTCACCAAGTTTCTTGGTCGATAACCTAAACATAGCAAAGATATCTTTTGTTTCTCGGGTCAAGCTCCCAGCAATTGCCAACTGCGTGCTACCGCACACTGTGGAGCTTTATGCTGCTCCTTTTACTGCTGAGCGTTAATCAGGAGAGCTGTGAATACCAATTTATATCAATTGTATAGTTGGACGCAAACGGGAATCAAACCGAGTTTATCGTTTCAATAGCAAGCGCTCTATCCTCTCGACCACAGGTCAATAAAGAACTCGGACCAGATATACAATAACTTGTTTTGATTTTGGCACTTTAAAGAGAAATATGAAACAAATGATAAAGCTGGGCAATTTCGGAACAATTGAAGCTGGTAACTTTTTGATATGGTGATTTCCATACCATAGGGCTTCGGGCAACTGATTTCTTGGAAAGTATGTTCCAGGCAACCGGGCTCAGAACAAAATGAGTGCCGGACATTTAGCACCCATTTGTACTATAAAATGATTAATAACGATAATCCTGCCTAAGTTATCGTTTAACATATTTTTTATCATTTTTAGTTTGCCCCGACAGTCCGTTTTACACCAACGCCAATATGATGGGTTTGAGTGGTGCCACGGCTCCATACTTTGAGAATGAAATGATCACTCATGTGTGCAGGGACACTTTCACGCCAAACCCATCAAGCGCAGATCTTACATGCACATGCAACGTAGATAATGAAGGAGCTTCCCCATCAGCATCCTGGAGCTGTGATCATACGGATGCCTCAGTTTGCACAGCCAGTAAGTACCTGCATTTCAAGAACTGAATCAACCAAGTTCACTTTCCACAAAATTTATCCACCGCAAAGGTGTGAAATGAGTTTGTAAAGCCCATCAGCAACAATAGTTCAAATTAACGTTTTGGTTTACCAGAAAAACTTGTAATCCTAGTGCGGTACATAGTTTTGCAATACAGTGGCTGTATCTGCTATTGTCACTAACAATGATGAGATTATTTTGGGATCCGATGCATCTCTCCGAAAAACACCTTCCAGAAAGTACATTTCCCCGAAAAACACTTCCCCGAAATACATTATTCCTAAACGTACAATTTCCTAAACGTGCATCTGCCAATATGTACATTTCCCTAAACGTACACTAAGAAATCACATTTTCCTGAACGTACAACTTCCAAAACTAACATTTCCATAAGTGTACACTAGCCAGAAATTACATTTTCCTGAAATTACATTTGCAAGACAGTACATTTGGCAGAATGTACAAATCTCCAAAATCTACTTTTCCAGAATTGACACTTGCCAGAATGCACATTTGGCCGAGAGGACATTTCCTGGAAAACCTATTTTCCAAAATTGGCGCTTGCCAGATTGCCAAATGTACATTTCCCCGAAAACTTATTTTCCAGAATGAATTCACACTTTATCGAAAATCATTTTTTAGAAAATATATTTTGAAAAAATTAATACAAATGTTCATTTTTTATTTTTTTTTTAACCACCAATACTGACTTTTGATTATCGGTAAATTTTAGTGCATTACTGTAACAGTTTTCCTAAATAAAAGGTGCATCCCAAATCGGTCAATTTGCCTACCATCACCTACATGATTCAAACGTAGTAGGCATAGAAATTAAAAATTGATGAAAGCATGTTATCTCATATTTGACGGCAATTATTTGAGTTTGGCATTTCGCCTGCAAATCATCTGCATCTTTTTCGATTCTTCAGCGAAGCAGCTCGATTATAGTGAGTCACATTAGGGCAGGATTTGAAGGTTTTAACTTGTATATACATTGTTGGGAACATCTCATGTCAATCCTTATTAGTAGCAAGAAGATCAAACCGTTGACCATATCATTGCTTGTCGACAAACTTCGGCTCAAGGTGAAGAAAGACTGATCTACCTTGATGATTATTGTATTAGCCTAAAAATGGCTACATGGACTTCATAAATAATGGCATAGCTGGGCAAGTCCGCAAGTTAGTCCGCAAATCCGCAATTGCGGACTAACGAAAAAAGTTGCGGACTTGCGGACTTGCGGACTTAGGCAGTTTAAATTGCGGACTTGCGGTTGCGGACTATTTTAAATTTTAGTCCGCAATTCCGCAAGTTTTAAACAAAAATTGAAATTTCTTACTATTTTCGTAAAATATTCATGTTTTTACTCAGTCAAACATGAGAGATCAATTTAATTTTTTCGAGTTCAAGTTCGGCAAAAATATCAAGTTTTTCGTGTTCAGGCTGATATAAATACTAGGTCTGCTTTTCGGCTTAATCGCTTTCTTTTTGTTGACATGCTGTTTGGTAACGTGAGAAACTATGGTTAATTTTTTAGATCAATTTAGAAGCCCTTTTGTGCTTGTTTTAAGAATCTTCTAGAACTGTCTTTGTGGTAATTTTAACTCTGTTGTCTTTAGACCTTTAATCTCATAATCTTTAAGTCTGCAACTAGTGCTTAAATTAGACAGTCTTCGACAGTACGAGTGATATGGTGTCTCAAAATTTCGTAGTTTAGTGTATCAAGTTAGCTGTGTAGTAAGTTGGTTGCTGATGTTTGTATTTCTATAGTGCGACCTCGAAGCAGTTTTTTAATAGCATAGTCTAGTAAAGTCTAGCATAGTGTTAGTATAATCAATAGCGTAAATTTTGGTCTAGTAAATTTTAGTTAATTGATATTGATTTGGCTGGCTGATAATTGTCTTCTTATTTTGCCGTGCTCCTTTAGATAAATCAAATTTTTGGTGTTCTGTGAGAAATAACATTGTTATATTTATATCCAAAGTGTGGTACGACTGCAGACAAAGATGGGCAAGTTAATGCAAAACGTTAGCTTCGTTAACCACTAGCCCGTTAACAAACTTCACACCTCCGTTAACGTTAATCCGTTATTTTCAGCTTTAATTAACGGAAGTTAATAAAGCCCGTTAATTCGTTAATCTTTTGCGTGTAATTTAGATTTCTTTTTATTTACTCGCTTCTAGAACACGTATTGAAACTGTTGAGCTGATTGTAAGGCAATATTTATTGTTGTGGTAGTCTTTTTGTGTTTTGGAAGTTACGTTTTGCGGTCTAATCTAATTTCAAGATAAAAATAAGTTCAAATGCACTGACGAAGCTGCAATCGGAAAATCTTTGGAAATTGTGATCAGCGATAATTAATAGCCCTATGAGGCTGCAGCTTATTACTTGCCGCAAAAAAGAGCTTCTTTCTTCGCTCTCTTCTACAAAACTAGAGCTAATACGCAACAAATGTTACCAGTGCAAACTGCTGGTTTGTATTGGTACGATGAATGAATGGTGCAAGATATAAACAATAAAAACCTTAACGGAAGTTAACAGAACTTAACGAAAGTCAATTTAGTCCACTTACGGAGCTTAACGGAAGTTAGTTTAGTCCGTTAACATGAAAAAACTTTTTAACGGATTAACGAGTTAATGAAAAAGTTAGCTTCGTTATTAACGGATTAACGATTAACGGATTTGTACCCACCTATGACTGCAGAAACATGAAGGATACGGCGCGCGGCGAGACAGGCTATCACAAGAGGGTCAAACCTGATTCAAATTGGAGTCGACACTGTTTTCTCGAGTTCGGCAAAACAACCAACTTTTTTTGGGTTTAAGTTCGAATTTGCATCCCTGGTTCAAAGTATCGCTTTCTTGTTTTTTAACGTGAGTTCACAAAATTAGCCACTGGGGTATCATTTTTTGTAGTGGTAGCCAGTGCCGTCGTACAGTGGGGCCAGGGGCGCCGTTCCCCCTAATGACTGCTTGTGCCCCCCATTTTCGTTCATTCAGAATGCTTTTTTGGAGCATCGCGTAACGACAAGACAACAGGCAATAATGGAAAAAGGAATAATCATTTTCAAACATTCTCGTTTGAAGTTCTCTCGATTGTTTGCAAAATTGCTGGCCACCAACTGCTTTACATAAAAGCGACCCAATAATCCGTCTTATTAACACGCCTTTACGGATGTGTCGCGGAATAGGGATGTATGCCTACAGAAGCGTTACCGATATTTCGTTAGTGATTATTATCTGAAACAATACGTGAAAACATTCTCTTTAAAAGACCAAATTTTTTTTTTAAAGCACACTCAAGATTTATTTTTGTTCGCAGTCAGTGGCACAATTAGGGGGAAGGGGCACAATTGGCGATTATCAACCCCTTCAACCAAGTGATTTAGAAAATATAACCAAAAAAAGAATAAGCTATTAAACGTGTTTTGGACTTGACCTAATGTATTATGGGGGCTCAAGAGGCTAGACAATTTAAATCGTTCACTGACTTCTGAATTTTAGCAATTTACTGTAATTATTGATGTGGTTTTAAAACCTGCGAAATGTGATTCAAATGGCGATAAAATCGCTATTTTTGCCGCAAAACGGCAAAAATCACCCAGCAGCTGAGCCCCCTCTGTAACACGCTTGAGTAGCAACGGTTTGTTCAGCACGGGACCTAAATTACCGTATTTACTTGTTTTGTAGCCCGGGCCCTTATTTTTTTCAACCTTACTCACTGCCGGGCCCCTATTCAAACGGGCGTTTATTTAAGCACGGGCGCTTGTTATTTTCAAAGTAAAATTACCACAAAAATTATCGTTGAAGACAAATATTTCACGACATTTAATCTTTCTCCATATGATTTAATCATCACATAGGGTTCAATATTCTGAATGAATGAGCAGTAGACAAATGGGAGCCGTAATCAATACTACCTGTTACGTAATCAATGCTATTTGTTATGCAATTGGACGTCTAAGGCGTTAGTGTTGTCTGCCAAAACGTAATCAATGCTATCTGTTATGCAATTGGACGTCTAAGGCGTGACTGTTGTCTACTAGCGCTTAAAATTCAACAGCGTTGTGACACAAGCGTTTCTTAGCAGCTTCTTATTTTCTATTGTTCTCTACCACTGAAAAATCAGCTTTTGCACCGGGCGGGTATTAAAGCACGGGCCCTTATTTATTTTTTTGTTCTGCTCACACGGGCGGCTATTCAAACGGGCCCTTAATCAAGATCGGGCGGTAAAACGAGTAAATACGGGACAATTTTTGTGCAGAAAACATTTACTTTTGGTTCAAGCCCCCTCCCTCTTAACAAAACCCTGGTTGCGCTTCTGGTCGCATTCACTCCTGTAGACATATTTTTCAAGCAATTATACCGGCCGCATGCGAAACGAGCTACTGTAGTAAACGCTGCCGGGCTTATATGTATCTTTTTCCAAAGATGATTACAAAATTGTAGCTATAAAATATTAGTTTTTCTGTGCAAAAGTTCAGTCCATTTCACAGTGCCCCACTCCCCATCTTCGGCTAGGGCCCTCTCACTTCGTTTGGTCTGGCGACGGCACTGCTGGTAGCGTGTGCCTTTCTCATTCCTAGAGTATTAATTGAAACTAGGGACTAAAAATTTAGTAATACGATTAGTGATATGAATGTTTTTTTTGCCTTCTACTGCCTTTGCCTTTTCCTGCCTCGAAAAAAATTGTCTTCGTAGAATGTATTGTTGCAAGCGGAAATGCTGATTGTGCTTTGCTATTTGATGGCTTCTCATTGTAACCCAATGGCTTTTTATCTCCAAATTCTTAGCTTCATTGTAGCATTTTTAAGGGTTCGCCGGTGGGTTGTGCATTATGCTTCCACGCAGTTTAGGCACCTACTGTATAAGCAGAAGCGCAACCAGGAGGGCTGGGGGCTAAAAACCCTCAGTCAAGTCACTTAAAAACTTTAACCAAAATTACAAGCGTTTAAATCTGTTTTGAGTTGGACCTGAAAGTAAGAGGGGCTGGGCTATTCTTAAGTTTGCCATCCGAAAAAGCAGCTCAATAACAAGTCATGCTGTGGTACATGTACTACAATCAACGATTGTGAGTAATTCCTTCTGTCATGGCCGTAGGAGCTCAAAATGATTTGGGGGTCAGCAAACTTTTGCCCAAAAAATGACTTGATGCATTGCGTTTCTCTGTCAAAATTGAGACGGTTTTTTCTGCCCAAATTGAGGTGTTCTCCAAAAAAAAAAAAAAAGGTCTTTCCTGAAATTTGAACGGTTTTTCCAGTCCAAATGAAGGTGTTCTCCAAAAAAAAAAAAGGTCTTCACCGAAACTGAGACGGTATTTTGGCAATGGTGTGCCCAAATATCCAGAATATTTGCCCCAATAAATTGACCATTTGCCCGAATTTTCGACAATTTTTGACGTTTTGAACCGAATGGGAGAGCCGCCCCCCCTGCCCCCCGCCTTCTACGGCTATGCCTTCTATTACGTGGAATGTATTCACCATACGTTTGCTATACTTTCGAAATGTCACAACTTTTGACTTACTTTTGCCAATCAACTCTGAGCAGTTCACTTCGAGACGTGGTTGATTGCAAAACTCTTTCACTCGGTTCATAAAAAGTTGCGGACTTGCGGTGCGGACTTCAAGAATTACGAAATTGCGGACTTGCGGTTGCGGACTTCAAGAATTAGGAAGTTGCGGACTTGCGGTTGCGGATTCAAGAATCCTGAAAAGTCGTTGCAAACTTGCGGTTGCGGATTCAAGAATCCTGAAAAGTCGTTGCGGACTTGCGGTTGCGGACTAAGCTTTTAAACGTTCAATTGCGGACTTGCGGTTGCGGAATAAGAAAATTGAAATTTGGTTGCGGATTTGCGGACTGCGGACTTTAAAAAATACTTGCGGTGCCCAGCACTGAATAATGGGCACAGTCAAACAAATGACGCTCTTACAGTATCATATTCACTAGGGAATAAGATTATTTTGCTTCAGGTTAAAATAATTTTGCGGTTCTGGGTAAAAAATTGCGTTTGTTATTTGCAAAAGGCGCAGTAACTTAAGTTTTGTTAATGAAGTTTTGGAACATAAATTTTTGATGCATTTGAGTTCAGGTGAGCACTTAAACATTTATCAATTAAACGGCTTAGTTTTCAGCAATTTCTTTTCCGGGAACACAGAAGGCTTAAAACGGTCCCTATGCTGAATTATTATGCAGTTCCTTATAGTAATATGCTATGCTTATCCAGGAAACAATCCAATAATATTGGCAAGTTTTTTTCCGTTGGAGTGCGCGAAAAACTATGCAGAAATGTACAGTGCACGGCGGTAAAACTGAACCTGATATATAATACATATTTAATCGGCCTACAGAACAAAAGATTTTTATTTTGTCTTCTTGTGTAATAATTGCTAATAACAAATTGCAGCAACATAACAACTTACTATCAGTCAAAAAAGAAAAGCAACATGTTTACAGCAGCATTTTATTACTAGAGGTTTAAGTCAAGCGAGGGCAAGCTTGGCTAAGGGGCCGCAAACTGTTGCTCGAATATGTGATAAAATAGATCAGAACGACACTGAGCAAGCGAGCTATTAAAATTTTGCTATGAGGGATACAAGGATTTCTTCAAGAAAAGAATGTCAAAGCTTCTTTCACGCTTGACGCTAAAAGAGATAATAAGAGGATTATAATTTAGATGCCTTTGAGCGATAATCGGATTATCGCCAATACTGCAATCGCGATACTTGACATCAATCCGATTAGTGAGCAAAACAATCTAAATTGCAATTGTAGTATTATCCTTTCTCATGAGCGAGGTGTGGACGAGTGGACAAAGCGTCTGCTCCTGAAACGGTAAAATTGGGTTCGATTCTCGGTCACGTCAAACCAAAGAGTATAAAGTTTGGTAGTCACAGCTTCCTTGCTTGATGTTCAACAATAAAAAAGAACAGTGTAAAGCGCCTTGGCCACCGTGTGTGGTAGACAAGTGGCAGTTTGACTCAAAAATCGTCATGTCTCTTCGTTGTTTCCTTACCAATGCAATTTGGTGAATAAAATGTCAATAAAATAATGTTTAACGTATAGAAGCCTTTTCTTTAGGTATCCCTGAAGAGAAGCTTGAATCAAAAAAAAATTTTGTTTGAAAAATGTCTCGCTTGGGCGGAGTGGTGACCAAACTGGCGCAATTTAGTCGTATCGTAGACCGGGGTCAAGCAGCAAAGTCACTAACCACCCAATGTTGTTTGAGTCTGGGAGGTTAGCCTATGCCAGTCGCCACAGGGCAATTTCAAGTAAAGACCAAAACAAGTTTAAACGCGGCGTTTTTGGGTTATTTTCTAAATGACTTAGCTAATGCGCAGGGCACCAAAGAGAAATTTTGTCAGGGGTGTAGAAAGACTTTGTGTTCCACCGGAAATCCGACTGGTTAGTTTTTGGCCGGAATAAAGTAAAAGAGCAGTGCTCTCCGAGTCTATTGCAAGTAATGCTGAGGCACTACAAGATATCTTTTTTCAAAAATATAATAGAAAAGAAACTTAAAAAAAAAGCTCAACAAACAATCTCATTCAAAAATCAGGATTAGTGACTGGTATTGCGCACATTAGTAAGAATGCAGTAGCAATACACTATTGTTTTTGCATACACAGTAGTTTATGAAATTTATACTAAAGCGGAAAAGCTTTGTACTTAACACACCGCATCAGCGAGCCATTATTTTTCTGAGTGAAATGGCTTCGTTATTGAACGTTGGGCTCAGAATTCTTATTTCGATGAATATGGAGAATAAGAAAGAACATGCATCTGCAAATAAATTTTGAATAGAGTTTTTTTTGCAGCACTGTTAGTAGCTGTTTATCTGAGAAGTAGTCATTGTTGTTAGGATGACCAAGTCCGTCAGACAAGAAGTTGATTACGATTCTTTCCTATATCAATTTTGTCAAAGGAAATGTACATACGGCCAAATGTACATTCTGTGTAGTAGGTAAGAGTTGATTCTAGGTGATTGAGAATTGCGGAGGCGGAGTGACTCCATTGTGGCGGGGAATCCTTTTGATGCGGCGGACTGCTTTTTAAACAGAAGAATGTGGCATAAACCTTTAAAACACTTGGCTGGGAACCAAACCACCTAAGGTGGTGAGATCAAAAATAGTAAGGTTTGCGTGGGAACTGACAAAACCACCAAGGTGTTGAGTCTAAAGTTTTAAACGCTTACCTGAGAACCGAACCACCAAAGACGCTAAGTCTAAAATTTAAAATACTTGCCTGGTATCGAACCACCGAAGATGGTGAGTTTAAAATTTGTCCAAAGTTTAATTTGTCTAAAGTCTAAAATTTGTCTAAAGTCTAAATTCACCGAAGCACCAAAGGTGGTAAGTTCAAAGTTTGCCTGGGAACCAAATCACCAAAGATGGTAAATCTAAAGTTTGCCTGGGAACCGAACCCCTAAATCTTTAAATTTGAGGTTAAAGTGTAAAGGCATTGACCAGCGGCTGCCTGGTCTGTCACAAATTCACATTTAAAAACCTTTTTCATCCGTTTACACTTACGAGATTGAAGTTAAGACTTAAATAGTAATCGCTAACTGCGTGCAATCATACGCAAGCTATGGAATCCCCTCTTTGGGGAAATTTCCGTTAATTTATGACTAAATTGTTTAAAAGGTTTTCAAAGGGTGCAGAAGAATAGGTCTGCCAATCTCAGGTATCGACTGAATCTCCAGTGGAAGAATGCGGAAAAAACGCTAAAGTTCAAAATACTAGCCTGAGAACCGAACCTCCAAAAGTGGTTAGTCTAAAGTTTGTAAGTCTTGCTTGAGAACCGAACCACCGAAAGGGGTAAGTCTAAAGTTTGTAAGTCTTGCCTGAGAACCGAACCACCGAAGGTGGTGAGTCTAAAGATTAAAACCTGTAAGACTTGCCTGGGAACCAAACCACCCAAGGTGTTGAGTCAAAAGTTTATAATTTGTAATGCTTGCTTGAAAACCGAATCACCACAGGTGGTAAGTCAAAAGTGTAGAATTTGTAAAGCTTGCTGGGGAATCGAACCACTGCCGGCAGTTAGTTAAATAAAATTTGCAAGACTTGCCTGGGAATCGAATTACCGCATGTGGTTAGTCAAAGCCTAAAGTTTTAAATTTGGACTAAAGTTTAAAGGTCATCGACCTTTGTTTGGACTAGCGACTTGCTGTCGCAAGATGCTTTCAAGTTCTCAGGGTTCCAACAAATCAATACCTTTAATCTAAAAAAATTATAAGTTATGAAAATAAAATAAACTTTTAAACTATTTAGTTGATAATGCAAAAATATGTTTAGAATATGGTTGCATATTAATTTTGGCGTTCGAATAACTGCGGTATTATGTTTCAGCAAGATGATGACGAACTTGAATACAAGTTGCTTAATATTATTCTTTGCCTTTTGCATTAAAATATTGCAACAGTGACTGCTAGAATATTATGTGAGTCGATACGAAAAGGTGGTATTATCCTTTGATTTTGCATTAAAAGTAACAAAAGGCTGTCGCAGCCACATCTGTAAACGTCAGATGGCCTGTTGCAAGTTCGCCTTTAGAAAATCTTTTAAACTGTTTTCACTGGCCAGATTAAAATTTGCTAACGCTGTTTTGCTTGCGTGACGTAATATAATCCAATTCGTTTAATTTGCCATCACCTTGGTGTCACAAGGACTAGCAAGTTTGTTAGCTGCGATACATACTGGAGAGTTTTAACGCTCTAGTCATTTTATCAAAATGAGTGTGTGTACCTATTGTTAAAAAACCTTCACTCGAAATGGTGATATTTTACGTCACAAAAGAAAAGTACATGAACGATTTTGAAAGTAGAGCACAAAAAATGTAACAGAAAATTAAAAAAAAAACAGCTCCCGACCGACATAACGCACCTGGCGCTGTTGCCACCAGTGTCATGTTCAATTTCACGCTATCAAGGAAAAAAATAATTATTTATGCAAATCCTCATCTAAAAAATTGCGAATAATAAAATGAACACGCAGTACTGGTTCAATGCCAAGGGCAAGCAGTTTAATCCCCAGCAGAACAACACCCTCCAAGCACTCAATCAACCAAGATTAAAAGTCTGGAACGCTTGTTTTAATATTGGTCCCAAAAAGAACCCTAAGTTTTAAAAAAGTTTGTAAATTTATTTGACCAAAAGTAAAAGTATGGAACGACTTTTTCGATATTGCTCCCGATGGGAACCCTAAGTTTTAAAAATATTTGTAAATTTATTTGACCAAAAGTAAAAGTATGGAACGACTTTTTCGATATTGCTCCCAATGGGAATTCTAGGTTTTGAAAATATTTGTAAATTTATTTGACCAAGAATAAAAGTCTGCAACGCCGCAACTCTAAAACGAAAAAATTTAACATTGTTTTACAAACAAGTCTTGCATTGAAGCATGTACAGCAATAAAAAAATTAAGATGTGAAACAACTTTATAGTAATATTTAAACTAAAAAAACCTTTAAGTTAAAAAAAATCTATTGGTCGAGATTAAAAGCTGAAATTGCCGCAAATATCCACCATTTCAAAGCGAAGGAACTATAAAACCATTTGATCGAGGGTTAAAGTTTGCATCGCCGCAGAACATCTTGAATTATAGCGGTCTTATCGCACCTCACAAATTGTTAGGTTGAAAATAAACGCCTTATGCGCGTTGTTTCACATTGCATTGAACCGCCTTTGTCCCGTCTCCGAGCGTTAAGGAAGCAAATCTTGAGCATTTTAAATTGTATTCAATCCAAAGTGGTAAAAGATTTCGAATTTTATAAAACCTCGAATTGCATATACAGTCAAACTTTGATACTATGCCACCCTTTGGGACCGAGAGAAAGTGGCATAGTAGCGAGGGTGGCATAGTAACAAGGATTTGTAAAAACAGCCTTGTGATGTAACAATGTAATGCCACGTTGTATTGTACGATTATAATTTACATGTATTTCAGTATAATGTACAGTACAGTACAGTGCAGTAGTTTCGGGAAGGCCAGTGTGATGCAAGCATGCGATCGGCTAGACGACGAAGTGCATGAAATTCGCAGAAAGAACATGCGCCAGCTGACGATTCCTCAGAGTTTTGGGCTGAGCTACAGTAGATAACTCGAGAGAACATATTATAGTACATGCACATGCTGTATACTTTTGCCGTTTCACAGCCGTTTAATTGTTTCGTTCGTAGCGTTTATTGTTTCGTTAATACACTGCAATACTGTACCTCATGTGGCATAGTAGCGAGGGTAAGTGGTGGCATAGTAAATATATTTTCTATTGAATTTAGTTGGTGACGATCAAAAGTGGTGTAGTAGCGAGGGTGGCATAGTAGTGAGGTGGCATAGTATCGAAGTTTGATTGTACGTAGTTTAGACTCAGGAAAATTGAAGATTGGCCGATTATGATTGCGACAAAGAAAGTCCATGACAACGGAGGCGACCTTTTCGTCGAGCCTCTCGGGAGATCTTTCCTGCCATTTCGACCCATCCCCATTAAGAAAGGGACTACACCACCACGATGAGGTGGCAGGACGCAACCACTTGGAAGTCCTACACAGAGCTGCATGCAGTTATTACTGGGTGCCTCTCTTCCACCCCCACCTCCCTACTCCTTCTTGAGGCTCAACTCCCTCCTCTAAAGCTAACTTTATAACCTCAGGCTCTTTCCTCCTTCGATTGTGCTCTGCGTCTCCCCCCAGATTCTCCAGTCTTAATGCCCTGGCAACAAGAAACGTTCCCTGTCGACTAAAGAAGAAATTCTTCTGGAGATCATTCTGTTCCTCGACCACAGAACCACTCCCATCCCCACGTGAGACTCTGATTATGTGCCCCCCTTTTCCCCCAATAAACTGCAACCTACTTCACTGTTTCCCCCTGTCATTCCCGACTGCACAGGCAACAGTACAGCCCGACTCCAGTCTGCTTCAAGCAGACTATTCTCCCTCTCTTCTTCTGATATCCAAGTATGGACTGATGGTTCTGTCCCCTCCTTTTTTGGTCCTGGTGGTGCTGGAGTGTATGTCACATGCTCCAAATGCAACACATCCTATTCCCTATCCCTCTCCACTGGTCCAATTGCCTCCAGCTTCACAGCTGAAACCTTTGCCCTCAAGCAAGGTCTCGCTTGGCGTACTAGCCACTTCATGACTTGCAAATTCCAGTCAGTCTTTTTCCTTACTGACCCTCAATCGGCCCTCTCAATCCTTTCATCAGCCCCCTCTTATCTGCTGCCTGAGTCCCTCTAAAATGTTTGGTCCCTCGTCTCCTACCTCTTTAACAACACCACTTTGTGCTTCCAATGGGTCCCCAGTCACGCTGGTCTCCCCAGTAATGAAAATGCGGATTTACTTGCCAAAGCTGGTGCCTCTCTGCCATTGACGCAATCCCATGCCCTCTACCCCCCAGTCGTTTCCAAAGTCTTTTATTTTGAGTACAACAATTGGAGACATCACATTTCCCACACCCATATGAACCACCAAGCCCCAAAGGCTTTTGGAGGAACTTCTCCTTTCTCGCCCTATTCGCAGTGAGCTTTCCCGTCGTCGCAACCATGGCCACAGTTTTCTTTTAATTTCATATCTTCACAGAATCACTCAGAAGGAGAATTCTGCTTGTAGTGCCTATGGACCCCCTCTACAGGACTCAATCATCTCCTCCTCGACTGTCCTGCCTCTGAACCCCTTTGTAAATCTATCTTTGGCTCCTCTCTATTCTTGATCTATGGTCCAGACCTTGGGGTGTGGCTCAATTGTTGGGTTTCCGCGGAGTTTCTCCGCGCCCCCAACCCTCGGAAAAAGCCGGGTACCACCACCACCACACAGAAAATCAAACGTCCGACAGCAGTATCGCCTTGCCTAAATCCAGCTCAAAATGCAAAAAAATGTAAGAATGGGTTTTTCTGGCGAATTATGCGATGCAAAATCATATCTCAAACCTCTAAAACTTAAAAAAAACGGTATTGACAGAGTGCGTTGTATGTTTTGATCTGAAAAACGAGTCGTTCCAATTTGATTTTTACTTGATTGACGAGTTACAACACAGCCGAGCCTCGGGGATAAAAAACCATACATTTAGATCCTTCTGTAAGTTTCAAAGTTCTGGTACTTTGGTCCTTCTTTCCTCCAAATTTGCAAAATTTTAAGAGTTAATTCTTGTTGTTAGTTTTTAATTCTGTGTTCTGTGACTTGATTAACAGTTTTAACGTAAAGAGCTGCTAGTTTTTCTACTTTAAACAAAAGGATTCCACAAAATCGTTACTTTTGATTAATTTTCTTGCGTTTGTTAAGAATAATTTTGTACAAACTATTTTAATCCTTTATATTCCAAATTTTGCTTTTTGAATATTTTTCGCCTAAAATATTTCAGTCTGCCCTATTGAACACATAACAGATGAAAAAAATTTGAAAAATTGTGTATCTTTCTGTTTATTGAAAAGTATGTTGGTACCCTTTTAGGGTATTGCAAGCACAGAAGGCACTATACAAACTTCACCAATTAAGAAATTTAAATAGTCAAAATACAACTAAATTCACATAAACGATAATGACGTTAGCAATAATTTTGATAAAAGGGATGGAGAATCAGTGGTGAGAATCATAATGTGATGTCATAATTCAATTTTTAACGTCACAATAAAATGCGTAATTTTTTAAACTTTTTTTTCCATTTAACGTCAGTTATGGAGAAATTTTACATTTTAGAATAGATGGAGTTTTGCCCGCAGTCAATGGCTTAAGAGAACGAGAATTTGCCTCAATTTTTGCTGCTTTAAAAAAATTCGGAATGATTTTTGATTGTAATTCATTATTTTTTTTTCGCTAAAGCTACTTGCTTCTGTACTGAACGTGAAAAACATCAATGTAGTTTTAGTTTGTAATCATGAAAACGAAAATTGGAAAGCAATATACATGTCGTCTAGCAGTACAGTTCATCAATGTCCTTATGCATAAAGTCAAGTTAAGAATGTTCAAGTTACATCACAACGCATCAAGTAAACAAAGGAATGTGGCTACATAGAAGCAAAATCCCAAATAATACCATGCCACTCTTCAAAACAATGGTCGTGGAGTCCACAACCACATGTTTTGCATTTTTTTCTGGTGTTCTTCTTGCAGAGACCTTATTTGCGTTGCGTGTCCAGGTGACTTGGGTAATGATCTACTCTATCAGTTCGAATATCCAAGCTAATAAGGCGATTTGCAGAAAGTATTCTGCCACGACTAGGTCTGCCAGCTTGCGATCAAGGTTGATGGTATTTTTTCAAATATGTCTTGAGAAGAAACGTCAGAAGGTCGAGTGTAGGATCTTCCGCCTTCTTGTTAGCTCAATATGGAAGCCAGCAGTTCTGCATAACCATGTCTGATACCCAAGCATACAACGCCTACCACCACTTTTTGCTTCTCATGCAGACGCGATAGTTGCTAGTATTTTGGTCGCATCTACCTACTCCTACCATTTTTTTGTTATATTGATTAATTAGGCTTGGCTGGTCAACTTTGACACGTTTACGCAGATCTTTGCAATAGCGGTCTACAGAGGGCAATTGGGAGAAACCAAGATTGTTTGACAAAGAAACACAGCTATGTTGTCGTTCCAGCCAATCACAGTTATTCTGTTCATACTATCGGTGCCTTGATCATAATATCCACGAGGCTTTTTTTCTAGAATTTTCGGTTTTATTACATAACAATCCTTTAATTGCTTTCTTTTGATTGTACCAGTTGTTTTCCCATTTTGATCTCGGAGATGACAAAAAAGTCAAATAGAAGAGAAAAAATTATCGCAAAATACATGAAAGGCTCCTTCTTGAGGAAGATCACACAAGAGCTCTACAATTATTTTTTCACCAAGATCCCAAGATGTGGTCAATTTTTGAGTGGGATTTTTTTTTTGCCCACTGATAAGGGTCAAACTGAAGCACATAGCCATTACTATGTGCCAGCACCCACGCTTTGTAGCCCATACGAACTGATTTGCCCCCAATCCGTTGCTTACTGTTATGTCGTCCATAGTACGGTATCATGGATTCATCGACACAAGCAAATGACAAGAATAAAATAGAATCGAAGACAACGTCGGTTGATCACATTTAGAGGGGTCTTATCTTAGACATTTTGTCATCCGGATCAGGCTGTTCGTTGTAACAGCAGTGCAACATTGATATGATCTGCTCAAATTTGTTTCGTGCATTGGAAACAGATTTGTTTTTAACATCGCCACTATTTTCCAAATACCGCTTTCGACGAGGAAGCACATTGTATCCGAAAAGCAATAAACAAGCAATAAAAAGACAAATTTCATATCGGCTAATGTTAAACAAATGTTTGCCTTTGTCTCGGTGAGCATAAAGATTTGCAATATCCACAAGATATTGTACCACTTCATCGTCGAAAAATAAATCAAATATCCCACTTGGAGATAAATATTCCTGAAATACTTGTTTGGGGCGTGGGCTAGAAAACATTCGGTCGATAAATCTCTTTGTTCCAAGTGGATTCTGTTTGCTGTGGTACTAGAAGAAACGGGTCGACAAATTGCTCCATGGTATTATCAGCACCTTCTCATAGATGATTATTTGCACTGACTTCATGGTCAGATTCCGAAGTGTTTTCCTCTTCCAACATACTGTCAACAATAGGATGTCCGTAATTGACTCTGCATTGTGCTTGGTCTGACAACTGTGGACCAGAAAGATGGTTAGCAGAAGCCGTTTCCTTTACCATCACTATCCTCAACAAAAGCACATACCCCCATTTCGAGGTGTTAAAAATATATCAGCATTCAAGTATTGTTCATCATCTTTAAGCACTTAGATAATTTGTTTGCGTTTCAAGTCCACTGTTTTGCCCTAAACAAAAAAGAGACATTTAAATGAACATTAAATTTGGCGTTAAAACCAATAACTACGTTTCTAAAAAATTAACTATGGGAAGAAATTTTTTTGCCTTGGGAAGAATCTTGCAACGTATAATTATGCAAATGATAACAAATTATTTGTATGTAAATGGTGAACATCCACAGTTAAAAATATTTGCTTCTTTGAAAATCTAGCAAAAAAAAAACAATTGAATAATTAAGTGAAGTCCGAAAAATCATCAGTAACTGATGCTACAACTTTCATCAACAGGCATCTAGAGATATCTGATAATGGAAATCGAACTCTGTGTACTGTAGACAATCATTCCAAAAATGTTTTCAAATATCTTACATCAATATTGATACATTAAGGAGTATTCCACTACCTTATAAGTTTTTGAGTAATTTTAAACATATATTCTTTTATGACATGAATCATGACGTTTTTGATTAACCCCATCCTTTACGACTATGTCTTCATCGTGACCCCGTACACTACCATCACAATTATGTTATTGGAGCGTTCTCTAATCCAATTGTGAAACCGGAAATTTTTATCAAACCATTCCGTAAAAGCAATCTCATAGGCCTTGTTACGCTAGCAGAAAAAACGTCTAGAAAAGAGATCTCGTGATACCCATCGAGGTACCTCTTGAAATTTTTTTTTACATGTAGAGTTTTAATGCCTGATTAATGATTGATTTGTCTTCCGTTGCAACCAGGTGCCGTTTTTAAGATATACCGCTTTTAATCGAAGGCGGATGAATATTTTAAAATCGTACGCTTGAATAATTTTTTTTACTATTGCTGTTGCCGTGAAATAATCCACGAACTACAACAAGAATATTTTTTATCTTTCTTTGAATGTAAAAATTCAAAATATTATAATTTTGAGCTACATAATTAATCATGGGTAAGTTTTTTGCTAAAAAGTTTGCATAATTAAAATTTTAGCTTGAGTTTTTTTGTGTTGAATTTTAAACATGGAAACTTGCTTTGAAGTCACGTGACCGTCGTCACTTGGCAGCTGATCGTTACGAATACAAAACTTTAAAATAATTTTTCATAATTGAATACCGATATCCTTAAGGGCTAATGACAAAATTATTTCGTGTTAAAAGTCAAAAACCAAATGAAGTACCTCATGAATTACACCACATGTCAGTTATGATGATAGTCGTCTACCCACAAAAAGTAGCCGAATACAATAACTGCTTTGAGAAATACTGATAGGCTTTCACTCCTCGAAACTAACTAGCCTAGCCCTAGCTCGTAGGCTTATCAACTCTCGAATGTCTGTTCTGCCACACTTAAGCACTTGAAACAGTCACCGTAGTTAAACCAACAAATAACCCAAAACAAGAGATGACTCTCATGAAATTGCTGAAAAGGAGCACAGTTTACTTAAGCTGTAGTTTGTTATATTTACGAAAGTGTAGGCCTATTGCTTTATGTTGAAACTTCGCAGTAAACTACTGTAGTCTTAAAATATTGTACAGTAGCTGAATGATTTATTAGAATTGACGATGTGCTTTGGTTCGATTGGAATAAAACGTTATGGACTGATGACCGGTATACCCACAGTTACCGACTGCCGTAGGCTATCGATATTCCTTAACGCTTATCGGTAATCTTCGAAACAGTTTAACGACTATGGTATTACGCTGCTTTTTGTGGGTAGGCTATCATCATAACAAACACGTGGTGCAATTCATAAGGTAGTTCGTTTATTTTTCGACCTTTTGCAAGAAACAATTTCTTCATTAATGGTTACTGATATTTTGTCGTAAAAAATTGTTTTGAAGTTTTACATTCATAACAATCAGCTGCCAAGTGACGACGGTCACGTGACTTCAAAGCAAGTTTCTATGTTTAAAATTCAACACAAAAAAACTCAAGCTAAAATTTTAATCATGCAAACTTTTTAGCAAAAAACTTACCCATGATTAATTGTTTAGTTTAAATTTATCATATTTTGAATTTTTACATTCAAAGAAAGATAAAAAATATCTTTGTCGAAAATTTGTGAATTATTTCACGGCAACACCATTAAATGAACAATTTTGAGGTGGTGTAGAATTTGAAAATGACTTTCAATAAATTCGATATCATTTTGCTTTCGCAATAAGCTTTTCGGACAGAACTCTTCAGTTGCGATCTCAGTCTGGTTTGGTATGTGGTGAGCAGGATCTTTTAAAGACCAATTGCAGTAAGGAGAAATGCACTCTGCAGTAAGGAGAAATGCGTTTCAAGAGGATTGCAAGATAGTAAGGAGAAACGCAATCTATCCAATGCCAACAGGCTTTGATCTTACCGAAACAGTTGTTGAGTGAATACGAACTGCTTTTGCCTGCACAAATCTGGTTTTTTCCGTGAAATATAAACCGCTTCCAATAGACTCAAGTGAAACTGAGAGCGAGCTGTGGTTAGGATTTTAAACTGCGAATCAGAATAGTTGCGTGCGCACTGATTGGATTCCAACAAATGTTGGCCAATGGCTGAATCGCTTTCTGGTTCGAATTGAGTCTTACTTTTTGCTTTGCATTTTCTATTTGGCTGGGTTCTAGATGGTTGAGATCGATGGGTTCCCTGTTCCTGAGTAAGTGTGGTTTTTTGTCTTATTGCTTTTGGAACATGTTGCTTGATGCGTTTCTGAAGCCTTTGAGTAGTGCGACCTACGTACCGACTATCACAGTGGCACACATATTCATAAATAACCATACTTCTTTGATTGGCAGGTAGCACATCCTTTTTGGCAGCAGGTAGCATGCATTGGCTTGAGAAAATCAAGCGTGGGTGACACTGCTTCGTAGCAATTTTGTACAACACTTTTGACTTGATGTTATAATTGCTGAGAAGCTGAGCCTATCCACGGGGCTCTAAGGTACACTGGGCACTTTTATGGTCCAAAGGGTTTGGCTGCAGAAAATTGTGCAATTTTCTTGGATATGTGCTTGAGTACTATATCTTCAGAGTACCCGTTGTCAAGCAAGATCTTTTTGATAAAATCAATCTCTTGCTTAAGCTTGTTTTTTGTACATATCATAAGTGCTCTGTGTACCAGCGTGGCGATTAGGTTCGTTTTCCGTTTGCGTGGGCTGAAGGATTCCCAGCGGATGTATTGACCAGAAAAAGTGGGTTTTCAATATACACTGGTCTCGAAACCAAGTTCAATTCTTTCCACTAGAATGTCTAGAAATGTAAGTTTGCCATCTTGTTCTTTTTCAAAAGTGAACTTGAGAGCAGGATGTAGACAATTAAGCGTGACCAGGAAATCGTCAACGTCACCTTCTTGTTTGAAGAAAGCTTATTGCGAAAGCAACACCATTAGTAAAAAAAATTATTCAAGCGTATGATTTTAAAATATTCATCCGCCTTTGATTAAAAGCGGTATATCTTAAAAACGGCACCTGGTTGCAACGGAAGACAAATCAATCATTAATCAGGCATTAAAACTCTACATGTAAAAAAAATTTCAAGAGGTACCTCGATGGGTATCACTTGACAACACAATTTTGGACACCGTAACAAGGCCTATCAAATTTCATGTTAGTCTCCAGGCAATTATGACGTCATTACGAGACTCTGCACAACAACACACCATTATTTAGTATTGGAACATTCATTCCTTAATGTAGTTATGACACTTAAAAATTAATCAAATTAAGCTTATCAACTCATTTCTGTGAGAACAACTATTAAAATTACCTACATACACCAAAAATGTTAACAAAGGCTTTTGTGTCTGCAATAGCCTAATAAGGTATCTAAGCAATATTACCATATTTACTTTCGCTAAACCCATTCTTACTCTTTTATCATTATTTAAGTATCTTCAACGATTAATTTACACGAATAAACTAAAAATTACGATTTTAATATTAATGTTAGTAAAATAATTACTTACCTATCTTTACGAAAATTGCTACTACTTATTCTTCTATATTCTGTAAGTTAACTGTCTCTAAAACTGAAACTGAGCAAACTTTCGAACTAACACGTGGCAAGCAGTAATTCAGTTATGTAATCTCCATTTTCTAAACATTTGGTCAACAATCCCAACCACGAAATTAATTTTGACTCATTCAAAATTTTGGACAGACGTAATCACGTGACTAAATTACGCATCAAAAAAACCTTACATATTTCCAAAACAGAAACGCAACTAAATGTTGACAATCAATCTTTGCCCCTGCATCTTTTCAATGCTTAATTGTTTTAAATTGTTGTTTAAAATTGACGTCGCTATTCGGCTGTGTTTTATAGTGTGTTTAAACCTATGACCTGTCGCTCTTTTATTCATTTATGACAAATCTTAAGCCATGCCGTGGCTACCTCTATTAATGGGTGGCTATTGTATATGAATTCGCGCTTCTTACTTTGCAAATTCATTCTATTGATGATACTTTAAGTTAAAGCGAAGCGCGTCTAATAAATTGTTATGCTTAGTTCTATATTGGCAATCATTTTTGTTCTTAGACTAATCTCCATTGTTATGTAAACAAGCAGCACTTTGAAGAGTTGAATCATGAGATAAGCAATTTTAGAATGATACCCCAAAAGGGTACTATAGGCATGAATGGGTTAAAATCGTATGATTCCTTTGTCTTGAAACAAGTTTTTTAAGTTTAAATATCGTTAAAAGTATTTAACTACAAGATTCGTATAGGCTAGGAAAAACTTTTGGTGGATAATCGGTACCGGCAAAGTCCAAAGCATAACAATTTTGTTAAGTCATAGAGCTCAGTCAATTTCTTGACCGAACTACCACCAAGCAAAACAGTCGTGCGAAAAAAAAAACCTCTGTGGCAAAAAGAAATTTGAGAGTAAAATAACCCTCCATGCAATGCTCAGGATAGCGCTATTTCGGTCAATACCAAACCTCGTCAGCTGAGCTGGCATGAATCGAAATGGGTAAAAAACAAAATTTTTTCTCACTATTTATAGAATTTCCAGTCGTCGAAAACAGGCCTAGTCAAAAAAAGGCTTAATAGTGATCCTCGGTTAGCAGTAATGCGACTGAGCAGATTACTGCCACCCAGGTCTTTTCGACGGAATTGATGTTTGTGATCCCCTATTTTGTGGCTGATCCCATCTTTTCTTGATGAATTTTTAGACCTATCCACTAATAAGTATTTAACTACATATTAATTTTTTGTTGCTTTACACAGTTCAATGAAAGCCTTTTTTTTGTAAAAAAAATGTTAAATTCTTTTGCTTCGTTATGAATTGTTTTTTTGAAAACGGCAATCTTTAACAATTTTAAGCAAACACTTTTCTTAGGCCTTCGTATTAAAATTTAAGTCAGTTTTAGGAATTTGTTTGTTTCCATCAAGATGTTTTTTGCAGAAATACCGCAAAATCTTACAATTTCTTTAATTAAAACAACAATTCAACCTCAAAACGAAATCTATTTGACAACTTTTAATCAAAATTTCTCTAAAACCTTGTGTTTTTTATTATTTGATTATATTTTATTGGGGTAAATTCTTCAAAATATCTTAAAACTTTACGATTTATTCAACTTGGGTGGAAATTGTAACGTAACGTGAATAAATCCGATAACTCTCTTAAAACTTGGAACTAATTGTTAACTTTCTTCTTTGTGTTGCAATACTTTCATCAAAAACTTGGTTCCTTTATCTTGATTATTACGTTTACTTTAAAAACTTACCTTACATAGACAAATTTTAACCGTTTTCTCGTTTTCATGAGAACTGTTTGATAGAAGACATTCAGAGGCTTGCGTTTTGTTTTGATTTGAACAAGAGTTTTATCGAAAAAAACGAAAACGTACCTAAAATTTTTTGGAATATTCAACATGGGGATAATTTTTTGAAATATCTTTAAAATTTTACCTTGAATTGTCACTTGACAACATTTTTCATAATTATTTCGGAGAATTGCTCAACCTCTTTTCGTGATCTCGGTTATAAATTTACTTGAAAAATAGAGTTTTTTGTACTTTGAATCAAAAATTTTATAATCAAAATATTTCAGTAATTTTCTTGTTTTCACAGAAATAATTTTTTTAAAGATATATCTCAAAGTCCTACAATTTTTTTGGGTTAAAAAAAATCTTACAGGTCTTTTGAGTAACTTTGTTTACATAGTATTTGTTTACATGATTTCAGCTTTAGTTATTTCAGCGTTTTGTGAAAGAATAATTAAAGAACTACAATTTCTTTTTTTAAAACAATATTTCTACCCTAAAAATGAAAATCAATCGATAACTTTTAATTAATATTTTTCTAAAATCTTGGCTTTCAGTCACTTTAAGTTGTTTTATAGTTATAAATTCATTAAAGTATATTAAAGCTTTACAATTTCCTTGTCTTGCGCGAAAACTGCATCGTAAAAAACAAAAGCATCTGTCCAAAATCTTTAATTTTTATATCTTTCTTGTTTACATAAGAATAGTTTGATCAAAAACATTTAAAGGCTTACTTTTTTTTTTGTTGGCTTGAAAAGCGATTTTATTTTCAACATCGAAAACTTACTTAAAATCTTAAATTTCATCCAGAGTATTTTTGTTCACATAAACCTATTTTTATAAAAATGTTCACAGTCTTACGTTCTTTGTCTTGAAGATTGTTTTTATCTTAAAAAAGCTTACTTAATATTATAAGGTTTTTAACCATTGCCTTAGTTTCGTAGAAAAAGTTGATCAAAAATACTAAAAACCTCACAATTTCTTTACCATAAAAATAACAATTTTATCTAAAAACTTGAAAACTTACTTAAAATTTTGGAAGTTTTCAAATAACCTTTTTTGTATAGGGTTAGTTTTGTGAAAAATAGTTGAGGTCTAACAATTTCTTTGTTCATAACAATAATTTTACCTCAAAATGAAAATCATTTGATAACTTTTAATCAAAATTTCTCTAAAATTTTTTTTTTTATAACGTAAGATTGTTTTCATTGAAATAAGTTCACCACAATTTCTTCATTCCTAGTAATTTTTTTGCCTGAAGTGGAAATTGCCACGTAAATAATCGAAAAGCTTGCCTGAAAGTTAATTGATTTTAATTTTCTTGTTTGCATTAGGATCATTTGACCAAAATATTTAAAATTGTTCGTTTTTTCTGTCTTGAATAATGTTAATTTTTACCTCAAAAGTGTACCCCAACATTGTAACTTTTTAGTAATCAACTTGTATAGTTTGATCAAAAACGAGTCTTGCAACTTCTGTTTTGTCTTGCATAACAATTTTTTCAGAAACTTTAAACAGTTTTGTAAACTGTAGTTTTTGATAACTACCGTAAAATCTCTATTTGAGTGCTACCTTTATTTGAGTGCTACCTCAAATAGAAAACCACTCAGCGTAAAGTTTGAAAAATAGAGCGCCACCCTTTGATTGAATACCACCTTTAATAGAACGCCACTTTGAAATTCATTGTGCTAATTAGCAATAAAATGGTTTTCTACATTACAAAATGGTAATTGCCCAGTTACCAGTGTATCAATCCAAGCACAAAAATGTCGCAGACATTTTCACAAAAATTTTCACACAAAATGGCTACACACCATTTTCACAAAAAATGGCTACAGACAGTTAACGCGAGATGTTTTTTTTTAATTTCTTTTTGTGATTATTTTGCTGTCGTTTTGTGAGCAGCTTTTTCTGCTCGGTCAAATGGCGCAAGAGTTATCGTGTGATAGGGAGTTGTCAGAAGCCCTGCGCACGAGTCAAGCGGCCGACCTCTTTAATCAACTTAGTGAATTGCGCTACCAAATATTTAATTCTATGACCAATGATGTCATCAATTACAGGTATTTGGACATTTATGACAAAACTTTAAACCTGCAAAATGATTGTAATTCCCTGATTCTAATGCATCTCAATATTAGATCCCTTCAAAAAAACTACGACGATTTGTATGACCTTGTTGCCTTGCTTTCTTTTCAACCTGACGTTGTTTGTCTATCTGAATCTCGCATCAATCAGCCTTTAAAAAGTATTCAGCTACATGGCTATAATTTTATCAATGCAAAGCCCAACAAACAAGCCGGGGGTACAGCAATATATGTCTGCTTTAAACTTAAATTTTCCCAAATCGATGGCTTTGGATTACCAGGCTCAGAATCCATATGGAAGAATGATTCAACAAAAGCGTTAGTAATTGCTTCAATCTATAGACACCCGAGTGAAGATATCAATCAATTTATTTGAGACTTTTTGGATTGTCTGAAGAAATTATCAAATAAAAAAAACTTTTACATTCTTGGTGACATAAACATTAACATTAACGGAGCCAACCAGTTATCCCCTCAAGATGAAAAATACCTACAAGCAATAACCAATAATGGAGCTTTTCCCTCATTACAAAACCTACTCGGATCACGGACAAATCAGCAACGGTGATTGACCACATTATCACAAACGATGTTGAGCATACAGTAAAACCCTAAGTAATACAAAGTTCAATAACTAATCACTACGCAGTTATGTGTAAAATTAACACCATTCCCGCTCTATAGAAATAAAAAACAATTTTGCGCGGAAGCTTTTTCTGCTGATCTAGACCAGGAGCTAGGCAATCTTGTTGCGAAGAAATTCCCCTTAAACTGCAATATTTTTGATGATGTTTTCAATCAGTTTGTGAACATAATTGAAAAAACAATCCACAAGCATGCCCCGCTCAAGCGTATGAGTCGTAAACAACGAAAACTTGCAAGAAAACCCTGGGTAACTAAAGGAATACTAACTTCTACAAGAAAAAAAATTCAATGTTTCGAACTCATTTCATCACCGGTAATACAGTGGAAAAAAACTTCTTTCGGCGTTACTTGAACATGCTTACAAAAATTAAATCCTTGCCTAAAAAGATTTACTATTACTCTGAATTTGCTAGCAAGAAAAAAAAACTTGCATAAAACGTGGGAAATTATACGTTCGGTATTGCCGTATAAATCAAACCTTGAACCCCCATTAGCACTCAAAGTTAACGATCACATTACCGATGACCCTAACACCATTGCAAACCAATTTAACAATTGCTTCTGCACAATCGGCTCCAACTTGGCAGATACCATAAATAGTGAAACAACTAAAAAACCAACAGATTTCTCAAAAAAGATTTTAGACTCAATTTATCTTGATCGCCCAAGTACCAACGAAGTCTTAAACCAAATTACTTCTATAAAAAACAAAGCGATGGGGCATAACAACATCCAACCATTTTTTCTCAAAGCTGCCAGACACGTAATTGCAACATACTTAAGTCTATTACTAAACTTTGTATTTACGGAAGGAATCTTTCCCCGAAATTGCAAAATTGCAAGGATCACTCCTATTTACAAAAGTGGAGCAAAAGAGGAACTGAATTATTACCGCACCATATTCATTTTAACTTGCTTTTCAAAAATCATAGAAAAGATTCTGTTTGTGCAACTTAACAGTTTTTTCAAAAAATACAATGTAATATACGAAAATCAATACGGTTTTCAAACCAACATTTCCACATCACATGCGATGTTGGATGTTGTCACCTCATCCTACGATAACATTGATGATCATTTCTATTCACGGGATTAGCATTTGTCGATTTAAAAAAAGCATTTGACACAGCGTCGCATAACATTCTCTTGACAAAGTTAAATAACTACGGCATTCGAGGCGTTGCATATATTTTAATCCGCTCCTATCTTTATAACAGACAACAGTTTGTATCTATAAACCAAAGTCAATCCAACCTAAAACCAGTTAGAGTTGGGGTTCCCCAAGGATTGTCACTAGGTCCTATGTTTTTCCTGATATACATTAACGATCTACATAATTCACTGGAAAGCGAACCAAGATTATTTGCAGACGATACGTGCCTATTAGTAAAAGGTTCAAACTCCGAACAACTTGAGATTAATCTTAATACAAAACTACATCATCTCCATTTGTGGTGCAGTGTGAATAAGCTAACCGTCAATCCAGCTAAAACCAATATCGTAATCATTCCACCTAAACGAATTAAAACGCCAATCTACCTTTTAAACATTTCAAGTAACAAAACTCTTGTAAATATAGTCAGTTGCACCAAATACGTGGGAGTCATCATTGATAACGAACTTAACTTTCATGAGCAAATTAAAGTAATGGAGGGTAAAGTGGCGCACTCATTGGGAATACTAAATAAACTTAACAAACTCTCCTCAAACTGTTACGTTCCAACTTTACTATGCATTAGTACATCCGTTACCATTGCATGGTATAATTATATGGGGAGCCACGTGTCCAACTTATTTACAGAAATTAAAATTCCTACAAAATCGAGCGATAAGAGCCATTGTTGGTGCTCATTTTCGAGATTCAATAAACCTATATTACTCCCAATTGAAATTACTGCAAATTGATGACTTGTTCAAATTTGAGGTTGCTAAATTTGTTTATGGTTCCTTACACAACAAAACTCCAAACTCATTTCACAAATATTTCTGTAAAATTGATAACCGCTCAGGTCGAACTACGAAGCAGTCGAGTGATTGTAACAACTTAAACATACCTCGTTACCGTACTAATAAATTACAAAGGTGCATTAAATATCAAGGAGTCAGGATTTGGAATTGCATTCCCTAAAATATTAGGGCATTGTCGCACAAAAAATTCAAATATAGCTACAAAAACTTCCTATTATCTTCGTACAAATATTAGCATCAAAGATTTTTGTAGATGCAGTGTGCATACTCCTCTTATAATTACGCCAATGTCTGCTTTGGTCACACAAAAAGTTCATGCTGATGACGGATTGTCATTTTTTTTTTTTACGAAATTGTCAAAATGTCGCAACTCACTTAGGCAAAGTAATGAAAACCATCCATAATGCTGGCACTAATTGCCTCTATGACAAGAGGGTGGTTGCTTGACTCGATGATCGTAAGGTCTTTTGCAACTTTCCAGTCGCCTTTTGAAACAGAAGCTGATTTTATTTTCTTCTTCATGCTATTACTGAGCGACGAAATAAATTTGTCTTGTCTTGTCGACGACGCCTACAAAAACAATGTGTCGCACTTGATTTTCACTAGAGAATTTTTGATTGCTCACCAGTAGCTGCGTTACGGTAGGTGTTTTTTCTTTTTATTAATTAAAGTTATTTTTTCAAACTGCTGACCAGATAGTCGAAAATAGAGCGCCACCCTCTAATTGAACACCGCCTTTCATAAAACCCTCTAATTGAACAAAAATGGAACGCCATGGAGCTCGAATAGAAGTTTTACAGTATATTCTGTTTTTAGGGATGATTTTAATAAAATATAATGAAACCTTACAATTTCTTTGTCTTGCGTGAAAATTGCTACGAAAAAAATCCAAAAACTTGTCTGAAACTTGATCTTTTTATGAACTTCGTCTTTACGTTAGAGCAAGGTACTTCGTTTTGAAGTGGTATAAAGTCATATCGGTCAAATTTCTATAAAAACAGTTCTAGGTTTTGTTTTATTTTGGGAACAAAGGAGCTGTATATAGTAATCTTTGAGTGTATTTTGATAGGAACAGCTCCACTAAATTGAAAAGAATTTTAGATTTAATTTAGAAATTTTTTTTCTTCGTTTTTTGTTCTTTGGAAAGAAATAATCTGTGAAGTGAATTTTGAGGAGTCTTCAAGTCAAACAGCTCCACGAAATTGATACAAATTTTAGTTTTAGGACAAAAAAATTTTTTTCTTATTTTTTTCCTGCGGAAACCATTGAAAGATATTTGCGGCAATGCAAGCTTTAGATCTCGGGTAAAAAAGATTTATCCTTCGTGTGAAAGTTGAAGATGTCTGCAATGCGGTAAGTTCTATAAAACTGAAGACATCTGCGAATATGAAAGTTTTTATTTAATCTTGATAAATTAACCCTTTTCGGGATGAAGCGACAGATGCATGTAATGATGTAAGTTTCTAGCCTCGGTCGAATATAGCTTTACTCCTTCGAGCTGAAATCGATGATGTTTGATGTGCGATAAGACCGCTATAATTCAAGATGTTCTGCGGCGATGCAAACTTTAACCCTCGATCAAATGGTTTTATAGTTCCTTCGCTTTGAAATGGTGGATATTTGCGGCAATTTCAGCTTTTAATCTCGACCAATAGATTTTTTTTAACTTAAAGGTTTTTTTAGTTTAAATATTACTATAAAGTTGTTTCACATCTTAATTTTTTTATTGCTGTACATGCTTCAATGCAAGACTTGTTTGTAAAACAATGTTAAATTTTTTCGTTTTAGAGTTGCGGCGTTGCAGACTTTTATTCTTGGTCAAATAAATTTACAAATATTTTCAAAACCTAGAATTCCCATTGGGAGCAATATCGAAAAAGTCGTTCCATACTTTTACTTTTGGTCAAATAAATTTACAAATATTTTTAAAACTTAGGGTTCCCATCGGGAGCAATATCGAAAAAGTCGTTCCATACTTTTACTTTTGGTCAAATAAATTTACAAACTTTTTTAAAACTTAGGGTTCTTTTTGGGACCAATATTAAAACAAGCGTTCCAGACTTTTAATCTTGGTTGATTGAGTGCTTGGAGGGTGTTGTTCTGCTGGGGATTAAACTGCTTGCCCTTGGCATTGAACCAGTACTGCGTGTTCATTTTATTATTCGCAATTTTTTAGATGAGGATTTGCATAAATAATTATTTTTTTCCTTGATAGCGTGAAATTGAACATGACACTGGTGGCAACAGCGCCAGGTGCGTTATGTCGGTCGGGAGCTGTTTTTTTTTTAATTTTCTGTTACATTTTTTGTGCTCTACTTTCAAAATCGTTCATGTACTTTTCTTTTGTGACGTAAAATATCACCATTTCGAGTGAAGGTTTTTTAACAATAGGTACACACACTCATTTTGATAAAATGACTAGAGCGTTAAAACTCTCCAGTATGTATCGCAGCTAACAAACTTGCTAGTCCTTGCGACACCAAGGTGATGGCAAATTAAACGAATTGGATTATATTACGTCACGCAAGCAAAACAGCGTTAGCAAATTTTAATCTGGCCAGTGAAAACAGTTTAAAAGATTTTCTAAAGGCGAACTTGCAACAGGCCATCTGACGTTTACAGATGTGGCTGCGACAGCCTTTTGTTACTTTTAATGCAAAATCAAAGGATAATACCACCTTTTCGTATCGACTCACATAATATTCTAGCAGTCACTGTTGCAATATTTTAATGCAAAAGGCAAAGAATAATATTAAGCAACTTGTATTCAAGTTCGTCATCATCTTGCTGAAACATAATACCGCAGTTATTCGAACGCCAAAATTAATATGCAACCATATTCTAAACATATTTTTGCATTATCAACTAAATAGTTTAAAAGTTTATTTTATTTTCATAACTTATAATTTTTTTAGATTAAAGGTATTGATTTGTTGGAACCCTGAGAACTTGAAAGCATCTTGCGACAGCAAGTCGCTAGTCCAAACAAAGGTCGATGACCTTTAAACTTTAGTCCAAATTTAAAACTTTAGGCTTTGACTAACCACATGCGGTAATTCGATTCCCAGGCAAGTCTTACAAATTTTATTTAACTAACTGCCGGCAGTGGTTCGATTCCCCAGCAAGCTTTACAAATTCTACACTTTTGACTTACCACCTGTGGTTATTCGGTTTTCAAGCAAGCATTACAAATTATAAACTTTTGACTCAACACCTTGGGTGGTTTGGTTCCCAGGCAAGTCTTACAGGTTTTAATCTTTAGACTCACCACCTTCGGTGGTTCGGTTCTCAGGCAAGACTTACAAACTTTAGACTTACCCCTTTCGGTGGTTCGGTTCTCAAGCAAGACTTACAAACTTTAGACTAACCACTTTTGGAGGTTCGGTTCTCAGGCTAGTATTTTGAACTTTAGCGTTTTTTCCGCATTCTTCCACTGGAGATTCAGTCGATACCTGAGATTGGCAGACCTATTCTTCTGCACCCTTTGAAAACCTTTTAAACAATTTAGTCATAAATTAACGGAAATTTCCCCAAAGAGGGGATTCCATAGCTCGTGTATGATCACCAGTGCTGGACACCGCAAATTTGCATTCTATTCCGCAATCTCAAACTCCGCAAAATAGCAATGGGTTGTCCGAAACCGGAAATCCGCAAGTTTGCGGTACGATTGCGGTGATTTTTTGCACTTCCGTAACCGCAAATGACTTTCTACTTCCGCAAACTTGAACTGCAAACTTTGCTGTTATTTTTTTCTGGTTTGATGAATAGAAAAGCCCTGTAGCAGAATAGCAATGCTCTATATTTTCCATAAAGGCTATAGACCTGTAGTAAACACCAAAAAGTTTTCTTCGATTTATTTAATACTTTGTTTTTGTAAGTTATTATATAGATGTCAGCAGCATGGTCGAGTAAAAATGTACGCAGGTTTGTTTAAAGAAAACTGCGAGCGGAATTCGATTATGGTGGCTGGAGTGGAGACTTGGAAGAGGGTAACCTCACCTGCCAGTCACTTTCTTTGCTCGTTATAATTTCTAATTACAGTATATTTGTTGAGTTAAAATTCCTTATTTGATTTACATATTGGTACAGTACTTGTCATAGGACGAACAGATATGCACAAATCTCTACTAAGTCGCGGTAAGAAAAAACTAGACGCACAAACTTGCATTTTTGCATTCTTGAAAAGATATTTTACAGGCTTACAGGCTACTATTTACTGCTTTAGTGACGGAATGGGGTAAGGGGGTGGCGGTTCGTTGTCGATGTCACTTCCTGCTCCCTTCATCACGTATGGCAATTTGCAGATCACAATTAAAATAACTTAGTTTAAACGTGATAACCGCAGTTTACTTTTTTTTTTGTTTGTTTGTTTTTGTCTCCGTCCTGGTGCAAAATTTTTTTTATTGGTTTGAAGGGTGTTCATATAAAGGCAAACTTTTGCAAAGATAACAATGTTCTAGGTCTAAGAACAACAAACCAAAAGTTTGGTTTCTTTGTTTATTTTATTTCAGTTGCAATACAGTCCTGTTTAATGGTTACATGAAAATCAAACGCTTGATTTTTCTAGTCAAACTTTAGATAACAGCAGTATTTTCAAAGCTCTCAAATTGCAGAGAATATAATTACGGTGCAGACACTAGCGAACCTAGGAGGAAGGCCACAGTGCCATGCCTTCCCCTCAGACCCTAAAAATGAAACAAGATAAAGCAAACCAAGCTGTTTTAAGAGGATGTAGGTTATTACTGCGTAAATGCAAAAATAAATTGATCATTGTTTTGGTTTATCTACTTCCTTCAAAAACAATCTAGCTTTTTATTTTCGTAATGTGTTTGAGGCATTTATTTTACGAATTCGTTCTTCTTATTAGTCTGGTAAAAGTTTGATACTAAAACTTGCTTCCAGATTGTGCAAAAACGCGTATTTTTAGTGCAATTTTGCAAAACTTTTTTCGGAGATGTCCATTGGCGTAGCCAGGATTTTTGATTGGGGGGCGGGGCCGAAACACAAATCACCTGCAATGACGTCATCAAAAATTTGAAAAAAGAAACTTAATTTGCAGGGCAAAGATATCGTAGAATAGAAGATCTGAAGCCGTAGCCTACTGGCACTTAACCAGGATTTTGGTAAAGGCAGAGGGCAAAAACTAATTGTTAGAAAATGCAAACGTCTAACTTAGGAGACGTTTTGAGTAAGCCAGTGTACTCAAACGTATCACAGGCTGGGGTTTGGGGGCGAAGCCCCCAGCTTCCGGTGGCTATGGGAGTCTAGGTCAAAGCCCCCAACCGCTGGGCGATTTTTTTAAGCTTTTGGAAAAAAAGCTATTTTAGTGCCATTGGATCACATTTCGCACGTGTTCACAGCCATTAAAAAGAACTAACTTTGCAACATTTGAAAGCCAATCAAAAAAATTTAATTGTTCAATCCTTTTTTTACCAGCAATTAAAGTCCAAAACACGTTTAAAATTTTGCACTATGGTGTAAAATTTTAATAATAAGTGATTTGGTCCAGGTAGGGAGAAGTAAAGCAAATAGCCTCCAGCAATATTTTAGCAATAAATAATCATCCACTAGAAGGGTTTCCTTTGAGATTTTTGTCATGTCATGAAATTAACCAGTTATACGAGTACATGTACGGCCACAGGCCCCAGGCTCCCTCAATTGAAATTCACTAATTTGTTCAATATGCATTTTCCCTAGCTATTTTTTTAAAAGTATGTCGTGCGTAAAAACTGACGAGGTGGAGGTGAACCGTTATTGAAAAATGGTGCAATAGATGGTTACGCTTACAAGACATGTCATTCCCGGGCCGGATTTACATTGCGCGGAGCCCTGGAAATTTGGGGATTTTAGCAACATCTTTCCGCCTAATAAAAATGAAGACCAATAAAAGACCTACTATTTGAGCGCGGGGCACTGGCACCAAGCCATATATGGCAAATACGGCGCTGGTTATTGCATTATGTTCATAAAAAGTTTAGATGAGGGCCTGAGGTAGCAACTTTTAGGACCGAAACTCTTGATTTCACCCTGGTTATACGTTTAAATTGGTTGGAAAAAAATGAATTGAGGGAGTGTGCCGAGCCCTCTGGTCGTCAGATATATTTACAGCTAATTACTGTTGTACGCATGTACTGTTGTACGTAAAGACGCTAAAAGAAACTGAAAATGAAGAAACAAAGCTTTTTTGTCAAATTTTTGTCATTGGTAACATTTCAAATGAGGAGACCCAGGCTGTGCCACCCCCCTGGCTACGCCTATGATTTTGAAATAAGATCGCGCCCTTAAGTTCTTTCATAAAAAAAACATTTAAAGCAAAATTAAAATAACTTTTTTCCAAAACGTGGAGTACTCAAGTCAAGTCACTTGGCAGTTTTTTGAAACCTCCAGGAATTGCATATTATTATAACGTGGACACGTGGTCGTCACAACCATTAGTTACTGTACTTTTGTACGCTTAAATCGCAAATTAAAGAAACTGCAACTCCGAACAAGGACAACATACTGGTTATGCTCTCATTATATTTATCATTGGTAGTATTTCAATTGGGGGTTTGCATTACCGCTTGTGTTAAAGCATTAAATTCATAATAACGTTAAACGAGGGTCTGGGTTTGCCACTTTTAGAACAAAAGTTTTAGATTTCTCACAGGTTTTGCATATAAATTTTTAGAAATTTGAATCAAGGGGTCCCTGGCTCGCAACCCTTGGTCGTCAGTTAGGAGCCCTGGGCCCCCTAGTTGTCAATTAGGGCCCAAAGCCCCTGGTTGTCAGTTAGGATCCACGGGGCTCTCTGATTGCTAATTAGGTGCCCTGGGCCCCCTTGGTTGTCGCTTAAAGTTTCCAAGGCCCCCTGGTTGTCCGTTAGGGGCCCCGGGGCCCTCTGGTTGTCAGTTAGGAGCCCTGGGGCTCCCTGGTTATTGATTAAGGGCTCCGGGGCCCCCAGGTTTCCAGTTGGGAACTCTAGGGATACCTAGTTGTTGGTTAGGGGCCCTGGGGGCTCCTGGTTGTTAGTTAGAAGACCCGGGCTCCCTGGTTGTTGGATGGGAGCCCCGGGGTTCCCTGGTTGTCGGTTAGGGGCGCCGAGGCTCCTTGGTCGTTAGTTAGAGGACTTGGGGCTCCCTGGTTTTCAATTGGGGCACCTTGGTTGTCAGTTAGGGGCCCCGAGGCCCCCTGGTTGTCGGTTATGGGCCCCCAAGCCCTCTAGTTGTTAGTTAGAGGCTTTGGGGCCCCCTGGTTGTCAGTAAGGGGCCCCGAGGTCATGTGGTTGTCGGTTGAAGACCCCCGGGCCCCCTGGTCGTGGTTAGGTGCTCTGGGTCCCCTGGTGATCAGTTAGGGGCCCCCTGGTTGTTAGTTAGAGGCCTCAGGGACCCCTAGTTGTTATTTAGGGACCCCAGGGCTCTCTTGTTTTCCTTAATATTATGGTTAGTTACTGTTATGTACGTAATCACTGAAAAAAAAAAAAAAACTGAAACTAAACATTGCTGGGCTATGTTGTCATAATTTTTTATCATTGGTGGTATTTTAATTAAGGGGGGCTACCTGCCCTCCCCTGGCTTCGCCTATGAAAATGTCCCGGACCATCGTAGAATGGTCTTGCCTTTAGCCATCTCCCTAAACTTGATTTTCGACGTAACAGTGGGAGGAAGCTCTGGGTCTTCACAAAAAATTTTTTGCATACGCCTCTGGGTACAGATATTGATTTTGATTAAAAACTCTTTCTTATTTAAATTTTATGTTTTGGGGGGGGTGGGCGCTGAGCAGTCGTCATCTAAGGTAATTGCAAAAATAGTAAAGTTGGGTTTTAAGTCATTGTTATTGATATGTAACGCAGATTTTATTATTGGTCACCGTTAAATCATAAATTTGTTTCGACTATGGCATGTTTGCTAGTGGAGCCAAAAATTTGCAAGATCGATGTTCCGTTGTAAAAAAACTCTGCCACAGTCTTAAACGTGCGCAAATACCGACCGGATAGAGATGAGTCATCAAGCACACCCAAGTTCACAATTCGAACAGTTCACTATTGACTAAGGTGCACAAATCACAACCACTAGAATCGACGTCTTTCGAATGACAGTTGACGCTCGACGCTTTGACGCAAACTCTGACGCGAAACTTTTGACGGTTTTCTAAAATAAACACAACACAATGCGATAGATAGCAGGTACAGATCGGTTTTACCAGCGTAAAACAATTAACATTCTTTATGAGTGAATTAAAGGCGGTGAATCATCCAGCCAATTCCAGTGGTTTACAATAGCTAAAATTGAACTATAATTTTTGATATTTTTTGTTTTAATTTTGGGACTGCGGTTGCAACGATATTCAACAAATACCAAAAGATGTCCCCCCGAAAAAAGTTTTCGGAAACTCTGAGTTTTGTTCTTCCCGCCAAAACTACAGTAGGCCTAATGGTTTAGAGAACTGTGGTACAGAGTTGTAAACGGGCCAACTAGTTTAGGCCCGAACCCGAAAATATAAGCCCGAACCCGGCCCGAGCCCAAAAACTAATTTAAAGCTCAAATCCTGCCCGAAAAAACCCGAAAGTTAAGTTAGGTCAGAAAAATTTAGCAATGTCGCCAAGTTATTATGACTATATTTTTGGTTCACTTAAGACAAAAAGTACGCGTCAGGCCCGAATTAAGCCCGAAGTTTTTGTCGACTTTAGGCCCGAACCCGGCCCGAACCCGAGCCCGACCCGAAAAGCCCGGCCCGACTTACAACTCTGCTGTGGTAGGCCTAATAGTTTAGAGATGGTTTATTTCTAAATAGTTTAGACCAAACTATCTCTAAACTGTTAGGCCTAATAGTTTAAAGATAGTTAGGCCTAATAGTTTAATAAGATTACAGTAGGCCTAATAGTATGGAGAACTGTGGTTTTGGCGGGAAGATCAAATCTCAGAGTTTCCAAATACTTTTTTCGGGGGGACATCTTTTTGTATTTGTTGAATGTCTTTGCAAACGCAGCCCCAAAATCAAAACAAAAAATATCAAAAATTATAGTTCTATTTTAGCTATCGTAAACCACCAGAATTGGCTGGATGATTCACTGCCTTTAACATTTTTTTAGCTTCAGGCTTTTACGTATAGCATCATTAGAAAAGAGAAACAATTATTAAAGCAAAATAACATATCCAAATTTGCAATATTTACAAATCATTCAAATATCGCAAATAAAATGCACAAAACTTACCAACTATTTTGAGACGGTAATGCACAGAATCGTATCAAGAAATTGACAATCGAGCAATAATTCATTTATCTCAAATCTATTTCAACTTTTTGAGTCAATTGAAATAATTTGGTATTTTTGCAAGGACAATTATAGAGAAAAATTATAAAGAATAGAATAAAAACCACATGGGAATTTAAGGGAAAAAAGGCTATTTTTCGTAAACATTGTCCAAAACAAGTTTTGTTTTGCAAAAGTGGGTGAATTATTCATCGCCACCGGCTGAACTAATCATATTGGAAAATACTAAGACGAATGCAAAAACAATAATCAACTTATCACTTCATTTTTGTTAATACTAGTAAACTCAACATATGCTAACAGAGAAAGTAACTTGTTTTTATCCCAATCCGCTACGCACCATTAGGGGTCAAGAAAGAAAAAACTAAACATGACTACGCAAAACAATTCGCCTACTACGAACGGAGAAAGTAAACATGACATCTTATCAATGATCGATATTGGCGTGCCTTTTCTCATGTTACAAAAAGTTTTCTGTTCGAATACATAGTGGTTGGAATCTTGCAAGGCGAAAGGTTTTTGTTTGAATCCAAAGCAAGCTAACTTGCTGTAACAGTAATTTACCCAGCAAAAAGTTTGTCAAAATGACTAAGTTAGCTCGTGAATTTTCGAAAAATTTTGGGAGCAACGCCGTCAACTGCTCAGATATTTATGCCATTTATTGAATAAAAAATTTAAGCATTTTTAGGCATCATTTACATGATATATGAACTTTGGAAAATCAAAAATGCATAGTGTTGTATAATGTATACATCATCAAATATCACAAAATTACCCAGGGTACAGAATTTTTTTCAGGATTCTAAAGCCGGCAAAAATATTAATTTTCAAACATCTCTAGAAATTTCTTGAGCGGCAACGCATGTAGTCTAAATTATGCATTCCAAAAACACGATTAACGAAACTAAAAATTAAAATCCTAAAAAGATAAAACTAAGATTGAAAATGTTGGTAAGTCTGCAGCCTATTTATTTACTAGATGTGCTGGGCATGTCATCAAAGTTGTCTGGTGCAACCGTTTGCCACTTTAAAAAGTTTGTTTTTCATAAAAAAACAAGCCATTAAAAGCTTCTTGACGCGTTAAGCTAACACATTTTGCTGTAAGACCAGCAGCAGCCATAGTAGGGCGAGTCGACTTTGCCAAAAAAAATTTTTTTCTAGCAAACTTGTAATAGTGCGGAAAAGTTGCATTTTTAGCTAAAAACAACTCTGGAAAATTTATGCTCAATCAAATAATGTTATAAATCACCACAGGGCCACTGTAAACAATTTTATGGCATTTAATAGGGTTGAAAAAGTACTTTAAAAGTAATAACATTAAAAAAAAGCAGAAAATCATTTTCAGTGATATGCCATTGCGCTTAAACATTGCCACTTAAGTTCAGTTCATATAAGAATTTGACGAGCTTGATATCAGTATATACACTAAATTCAGCATCATGAAGATGGCAAAGCCAGGCGCGCAGTCAGAAATTCGCAATGGAAGGGCTGTTTTGGGGGTCTGAAGGCGGAGCCCCCAGCCGCCAGAGGCCAATGGGGGTCTGGGGGCGAGCCCCCAGTTTCCGGAGGCTGGAGGTCTAGGGTCAAAACCCCCAGCCGCCTTAGGCACTGGGGTCTGGGGGTGGAGCCCACGGCGCTCGAAAATTTTGGATTTTTTTGCAAAAATTACTTAATTTTAGAGCTATTTTAATAAAAATAATGCTTTTAAAACGTGGCATAGAAATTGGCAGCGCAACATGATTTAACTGATTGCATTAATGGGCTTTATGGGAAGTGGCTAATGATAACATTGCAGTTCTCTTGTTTACGTGCTGGTAAATCATAAAATCCTGTTCAATAAAACTCACACGGAGTAATCTTATTTCGTCTATATTTTATAAAAAAAATAATTGGAGGGGGGAGGCTAATGGAAAGATATTTGAGAGAAGTGATTGGTAATTAACTAACGTTGAATAGCCCCCCTCCCCTTATTCCTGAGTTTATAATATATTTGTTGATAAAACCTATGTTTGGCGTTTTTACATTAGCGATCAAATTTGATTGTGTATTTTTGGGCATTTTTTACAGTTTTCAGTGATTTGTGACTTTATTTTTTGCCAATTAGCCCCCCCCCTAAATATATGTTTCAAAAGAAGCTTTAAATTACTTTTTAGTCCATTTCAGCGCAAAAAACAGTCTCAAAAGAGCTAAAAGTGTGGTATTTTTCTTATTCTGCATTTTGGTTGACAGGCCAATGGGGAAGCTATAGTCCCCCGCACCGCCCCCCCCCCCCAGGCTATGCTACTGAGAAAAGCAGTAAATTTTTAGGAGCCGAATAACTTAATTAATTGTAAAAATAGTAGCCAAAGCCCAAGGGAGAGTTGAAAACATGAAAAAGGTGAAAGCTAGGTCTCGCCGCTAGTATTATGTAACTTTGTCAAGCCAATTTTACGCAGACAGGCAGTGCTGCCGTTCTAAACGAAAAAGTAGGTAGGCCTCAGCAATTAGAAATGATACGGGTGAGTCATGAAAAAAGAGGATAGTCCCGACCAAAAACTAGTAGGAGACTTTTGCAGAAACCGGCCAGAGAATGTTGCTTCTTGCCGTCAAATGTAGGTGAAGACCAAAAAAAAAACAAAAGAAATGGTCTTCTTCACTCAATTTGATTGCAATTTTCAGATGTTGAGTATGGTTTTCAAGCCGAATTAAAGTGAAGACCATGAAAAAGTTCTTCACCCATTTTGAGAGCAGTTTTTCCATTTTCGTCTTTTGGTGCATTTTCCTGGCGATCCGCTTCTTTTGGGTAGGACGCTACCCAGGCCTATCTGTCAGAAAAAGTGAATATAGGCATAGCCTACCAAGCCTACCCTCAACAGCAGCTCTGGACATAGGATTGTAACCTATAAAACAAAAACAAAAAAATCATAGCAACAGTTTTATAGCTGGATTTAAAACAGTTCCATTAAAGTTGTAGATCACATTAAATCAAGTCTTTCTTTGGCACCAGTCGTGGCGTTTTTCGACGCGATTCATTTGTTGCTTGTATAAAACCACATTATGGCTGTCTTTCCCATGCACTTTAAGTGGTGCTTTAGTGACCAGTTTGACGCACCGTTTAACTGCTTGAGTGTGGAAAGGAAAATCAAACAATTTTTTAACCAACTTTTTTCATGTTTAATGTACGCAAATAACTCTTCTTTTGAAATGGCTATTGTGATTGGCGGCTCTGTTCGTTGATGATTACTTTCCCTGTGAAGAAGCTCAGCGTAGTTTTCAGCCTTGATATTGATTTCTACTACTCTGAATTGCCGAATGATTGATGGATGTCTTGATGTTTTTTTAGACTTTTGCCTTGCTTTCAAAATTCGCTGAAATCCTAATTCACGTAAAGTCACATTACTATCGTTAATCATGGCAATAAGCACATTTTCTTGGTGTGCGTAATAAGCGCCTTTTTTTACCACTGATTTCAGCACTTCTTTTTGCAAAGTTTCTGAAAGATTTTGTATCCTCCTAATCATGTTCCACCGAAGTATTGGGTTATTTATGCATTTTGGTTGACATTTTAGATCAAACCACGTTAATGCGTAAACGTTGACAATAAATCGGCCAAGGTTTTCAAATTTTCAGAAGGTGTAGAGATGCTTGCGTACAGCTTCAAAACACGATCAGTCAAAGTCAACTACTGAGATTGACATATGTTTCCAGGGTTTTTGTACTCTAAATCATCGTGAAACTGGCCGGAAGTTACTGCAAGACGGACTGCATACAGATATTTTTGGTTGGTGCTCAAGTCAGTAACATCTATGCATAGGCGTAGCCAGGATTTTTAATTTGGGGGGGGGCCAAACCACAAATCACATGCAATGACGTCATCACAAATTTTCAAAGAAGGAATTATTTGTGGGGCAAAGATGTTGCAGAATGGAAGATCTGAAGCTGTAGTCTGTTGGCTTTTACCAGGGATTTTGGTAGAGGGCAAAAACTAATTGTTAGAAAATGCAAATGTCTAACTTAGGAGACGTGTTGAGTGAGCTAGTGTACTCAAACGTATCACAGACGGGGGTCTGGGAGCGGAGCCCCCAGCTGCCGGTGGCTATGGGGGTCTGGGCCAAAGCCCCCAGTCGCTGGGCAATTTTTGTCAGTGTTTGGAAAAAAAAGCTCTTTTAATCCCATTGGATAACATTTCGCACGTGTTCAAAGCCATTTGAAAGAACTAAATTTTTAACATTTGAAAGTCAATCGAAAAAATTTAACTGTTCAATCCTCCTTTTACTAGCAATTAAAGTCCAAAACACGCTTAAAATCTTGCATTATTGTGTAAAATTTTAAGTGTAAGTGGTTTGATTCATGTAGAGGTAAGTAATTAAGCACATTGCCTCCTGCAATATTTTAGCAGTAAATAGTAATCCACTCAAAGATTTTCCTTAGAGATTTTTGTTTTGTCATAAGGTTAACCAGTTATAGGAGCACATGTACGGCCAGGGGGCCCAGGCCCCCTCAATTGAAATTCAATAATTTATTCAATGAGCATTTTCTCTAGCTGTTTTTTTTTAAGTATTTTGTGCGTAAAAACTGGCGAAGTGGAGTTGAATCGGTATTGAAAAATGGTACACTAGATGGCTACACTTACTACACATGCTATTGTTGGGCCGGATTTACACTGCGCGGAGCCTCTGGCACTTCAGGGATTTTTGCAACATCTTCCTGCCAAATATAAGTGAAGACCAAAAAAATTGTACCATTTGAGCACTGGACCCTGGCGCTGTGCCATATGGCAAATACGGCGCTGGTTATTGCATTACGTTCATAAAAAGTTTAGATGAGGGCCTGAGGTTGCAATTTTTAGAACAAAAACCCTTGATTTCACCCTGGTTATACGTTTAAATTGGTTGGAAAAAAATTGAATTAAGGGGTGCGCCGGGCCCCTTGTCGTCAATATTATATATTGTTATTTGCTGTTGTACGCATGTACTGTTGTACGTAAAGACGCTAAAAGAAACTGAAAATGAAGAAACAAGTTTTTTTTGTTAAATTTTTGTCATTGGTGGCATTTTAATTGAGGGGGCCCGGGCCCCCTGGACCACCCGCCTGGCTACGCCTATGATTTTGAAATAAGATCGCGCCCTTAAGTTCTTTCATAAAAAAAAAAACATTTGAAGCAAAATTAAAATAGCTTCTTGTCGAAAACGTGGAGGACTCGAGTCAAGTCACTTGGCAGTTTTTTGAAACCTCCAGGAACTGCATGACATTATTATGACGTGGGTAGGTGGTCGTCATTATTATTAGTTCCTTTTGTACGCTTAAATCGCAAATTAAAGAAACTGCAACTCCGAACAAGGACAACATACTGGCTATGCTCTCATTATATTTATCATTGGTAGTATTTCAATTGGGGGTTTGCATTACCGCCTGTGTTAAAGCATTAAGTTCATAATAATGTTAAACGAGGGTCTGGGATTGCAACTTTTAGATTTTTCTCAGGCTTTGCAAATAAATTGTTAAACATTTGAATTGTAGGGCCCCTGGCCCGGGACCCTTGGTTATCAGTTAGGGGGGTCGTCAGTTAGGGGCCCCGGGGCTCTCTGGTTGTCGGTTAGGGGCCCCAGAGCCTCCTGTTTGTTAGTTAGAGCCCTGGGGCCCCCGTTTGTCAGTTAGGGGTCCCAGGGCTCTCTGGTTGTCGGTTAGGGGCCTCGGGGGCTTCTGGTCGTTAGTTAGGGGCCCCAGGCCCCCTGGTCATTTTTTAGGGGTCCGGGCCCCCTTGGTTGTTGGTTAGGGGCCCTAGGGGCCCCTGGTCGTTAATTAGGGGCCCCAGGGCCTCCTGTTTGTCAGTTAGAGGCCCCGGGGCACCCGTTTGTCAGTTAAAGGCCCTGGGGCACCCTGGTTGTTGGCTAAGGGCCCGGGGTCTCCTGGTCGTTAGTTACGGGCCCTGGGGCTATCTGGTTGTCAGTTAGGGGCCCCCTGTTTGTGAGTTAAAGGATCCGGGACACCGTTTTTCACTTAGGGGCTAGGGGCTCCCTGGTTGTCAGTTAGGAGCCTCGGGGCCCCTTGGTCATTAGTTAGGGGTCCGGGGGCCCCCTGGTTATCGGTTAAGGGCCCCTGGTTGTTAGTTAGGGGCCCCGGGGCTCCCTCGCTGTCCGTAACTGCTACTAAACATCGCTAGGCTATGTGGTCAAAATTTTTTATCATTGGTGGTATTTCAATTGGGGGGGGGAGCCGGGTTCTCTGCCCCCCCCCCCTGGCTACGCCTATGCATCTATGGAACGTAGTGATTCTCTAGCTTTAATTGGCTCAAAACGAACAACTGGATTTCTGTCGCAAGTCTGCTGTGCTTTGCTGATAGTACCAGAAAAAGCTCTTGGACCTGTTGCAGGACCATCCAAATTGCTAAACAGATGCAGCAAAGGCAATTCGTTTATGTGCAGCAGACAGATAAAACTGTACATTGGCTTTTTATATAATTTTTCCAATAATTGAACTACACCCCATTGACACCAGTATTGACTGCTGTTGAGTCGCAACGAATTGCTAGTATTTGTTTGGTATCAACGGACTTTTTACTCAATAAGGCTGATTTCCCAGGCAATATCCTTTGCCTAATATGATCTAAGTATCTTGATTCAGGTTCGCTGACAATACTTATATGCTCTAACCAAATCGTTGGCTGATGAAGTCTACCATCTTGTTCAGTCACTTGAATCAAAGTCTTGTCCCTTCGAGAATCAAAATAAAGTCCTTGCATTGATTGTGATGCCAGCGCGCAATCACTGCTCTGAAGCGCTTTTCTTTGTTTGGAACGCTCACACCTGACGTTGTTTTTATCAATGAGCAATTGCGTCTTATCTGGGGTAACCATTTCAAAGTCAAGTAAAAGTGCAGAAGAAAGAGCTGCAGCAGCTCTATCAAAAATTTGAAATCTATCGCAAGTTTGCGCAAATAATTTCATACCTTTACGCATTTGACTACTTGGTGCATTTTTGCTAGTTGATTGGCTGGCTTCAGCTTCTAAATTACGATAAGCTTTGTAGCTCGGATCATCGTTTTCTAAGTGTTCCATTTCTTCTTCGTTCCCAACGCTAAGAGATGCTTTGCCAATAAATAATATCTTTTGTGCTGCTTGGATTGCTTTCTGTTTTTTGGTTTCTTTTCTTTTTATATTTTTTTGTGAGCCGTGATGTTTCTTTTTGATCAAATTTGCAATAAATAACGCTCTTTAGTTTTCTTGGACTTTTAAGAAGTTTCGTTCTTTTATTGGCAGCTTTCTGCTTTTATCGCAGAAGTAGTTATCTAAATCTGTGCAGTTTGCAAGCGCTTATATCAAAAAGCGTTACTTGCGCTATGTTTACTAATTCTTTTATTTTGCTTTAAAAATTCTCCTGCTTTCCTCTTGTTTTATTGTTTTCCAAAAGCGATAAATATTTTTTATCGTGGTATGTTAAAAACAATTGCACGATTCGTGTATGTGATACTGTTGGGATGCTACCTTTCCTTCAAATAGCCTCAACTTTTTGAGCAAACTCAGCAGTAATTTTACGCAATGGTAGCTCACCATGTTTCCTTCTCTGACTTTAAAATAGGTCTTTCATATAAAAACGCCTTCATGACATCCAGGTAGGTGGGAAGTTAATTTTCTGAAAAAGGTTTTGGTGCTCCAAAAATTGGGCATTTGACTGCATCCCTAGTTTGATAAGCCATTTTTTCCTTCCTATTAGAACTATCACTTTCTAACCTGAATGCAACGCAAACTTAATAGCCCATTTTATCAGTTCAGGCAAGAAAACTGTGATAATCACCGCGTTTGTGTCGTAATTGGAACGACCGACGCTCGCGTTGCGTGTTCCTCTGTTTTTACTCTGCCATTTTCCAACTAACGAGTGCGAAATTTCACACTTTTGCTTATAACTCAAGAACAATTTGATCTAGCCTCATGAAATTTAAACAGTAGTTTGAGATTAATGAGTTGTATGTTTGTACCAAATTTCGAGGCAATAGGTCACGTGACTTCGGTTTTAGAACCCGAAAACCGCCCCGCAAGTTTGGCGTAAAAAGCGGTTTCAGTCAAAAACGGCTTAAGTACAGCAAAAAATATTTCATATGGTTATATGTCTCAAGATATCCTTTCATCCCAACCAACCCACGTTTGGCCGCAATGAGATTTATTTCTTTTTTTTTGTCTTTTTTCCTTTTTTTTTCTTTCTAAATTTTGTACGCTCTTCTTCTCCTAAACCACAACACATCAAAATCTAATTTTTGTGTAAAGTTGTTGAGCTGCAAACGCAATTTTTTCTCCCAAAATTTTTTTGGGCAACTTCACCGGGGATCCCCCAAAATGGGGCTCCAAAAATCCATTTTTATGAACGGCTCAAGCTAGGATGCTAGTTGTTTTTGATATCAGTAGATATTTAACAGACAAATATTTTGACTCTACTTTTCTGGAGGTTCCATAATCAGATATTTTTGGAATAATTGCTGATTTTACGGTAGACAAAAAGTACTTTTGAGCGTTCACTGGGTTTGCTGGCAAACTCCCATCTAGTTTTAAAAACAATTCACGCTTTCTTGTTTTGACAATAGACAGCCAAACATGCTTTATCGCGTGTAGTTGCCGGGCGAAAAATAGCACTAAGTTGTGAAAATTCAATTGCTTTGTGGGGATTTATAACTTTGCTCAATTGGGATCAAAATTTTCCACATATATTTTTAAGGTGAAAGACAATTTTTTTTTGCTATTACGTTAAAAAAGAAGATGTTGACCAAATTCGACCAACCCTAACCCATAGAAAAGAATCGTTTCACAGAAGAGGAACTTTGCAAGGGTGTTGTACTTCATACATACATCCACCCCAATTCTGTCCGATACATTGAATCGTAAAAACGTATAATTTTGGAAATCGGAAAGAAGCGATTCCAGTGATGATGTTGATTTGCAGATTTGCGGTAGATCTCAATTTTTTTACTGCAAATCAGCAAATGTTTGCCGTAAGAAATCGGTTTGCAAATTTGCACAGCAAAACCTTGAATCCGCAATTTGCAGATTTGCGGATTAGCGGACCGATTTGCGGAAGTGCCCAGTATTGACAAGCACACGCAGTTGGCGATTCCTATTTAAGTCTTACCTTCAATCTCATTAGTGTAAGCGGATGAAAAAGGTTTTTAAAGGTGAATTTGTGACAGACCAGGCAGCCGCTGGTCAATAATGCCTTTACACTTTAACCTCAAATTTAAAGATTTAGACCCACCAATTTCAGTAGTTCGGTTTCCAGGCAAACATTCGATTTACCATCTTTGGTGGTTTGGTTCCTAAGCAAACTTTAAACTCACCATCTTCGGTGGTTCGATTCCCAAACAAATTTTAGACTCACCACCTTTGATGGTTCGGTTCTCAGTTAAATGTTTTAAAGTTTAGACTTATCACATTTGGTGATTCGGTTCTCAGGCAAATCTTATTATTTTCAGTCTCACCGCCTTCAGTGGTTTGTTTCTCAAGTATTTTAAGCTTAAAACTCACCACCTTCGATGGGTCGGTTCCCAAACAAACTTAAACTTTAAACTCAATACCTTCGGTGGTTTGGTTCTCAGCCAAGTGTTTTAAAGATTTATGCCGCATTCTTCCGCTAGAAATGCAGTTCGCCGCATTTTGTGGTTCCGCTGCACTAAAAAGATCCCCACCACAATGAGTCACTCCGCCTTCGCAATCTTCAATCACCTAAAATCAACCCTTACCTACTACTATTCTGGCAAGTGTCAATTCGAGAAAAAACGTTTTCGGAAAAATGTCCATTCGGCCAAAAGTACAATCTGGCAAGTGCAATTTCAGGCAAGTGTTCATTTTGACAAATGTACTGTACATTCAGACAAGTGTTCATTCTGGCAGATGTAATTTTAGGCAAGTGTTTATTCTGGCGAGTGTGATTTCTGACAAATGATAATTCTGCAAAAAGAACGCTCAAGGAAATGTTTTTTTCTGGCAAGTGTTTTTTAGGGAAATGTATTTCTGGGAGGTGTAAAGATACCGTTACCTTGGCATGTGCCGCCAACTTTGCAACAATCGATGTGGCTATCTCATGACTTTTTGTCATGAATGGAAACATTAACACATTTACCAGCTGTTCTGCGAATTCTTACCAACTTGTTCACCAAGTAAATGTTAAATTAATGCACCCTTAGTTATATTCGCTGCATTTCGCTAAAGTGTGAAACGAGTTAATTGACTGGCTCCACATAACAATTTATCACTCCTGACTACTCAACTTCATGAGGTCATTGTGCCCACGTCAGGGCAACACAGCTCCTTTCCAAGCAATGATGCAGCGGTGGTGAGCCGTTGGCAACTTTGAACTCGATTTTATTAAACCGCAATTGAACTGTTAACCTGGCGTTCCAGTTGCAAGGAGATCAATCACTTGAACAAACGGCTTCATTAAATATGATGTGTAAAGATTGCTCTGTTTTCAACCATTTCTACTCAAACATTTAAACTACAAAACTGTTCATTTAATGCGCATTTTTTGTTTTTTCTCTTTTTAAATTATTTATTTTTTGAATGTTTTTAACTTGAAAACAACAAAAATGAATATTAACGCCGAGTAAAGCGGCTTTTACAAAATACGAGCATTTACGCATAAGCGTATAAAATACGACTGCGCATATTTACGCTGGATATTTTATTGATATGCCGAAATACGCGTTCTCCAGCGGTTCTCGTTAATTACGATCTACAATGTAGACAAGATGCAGACGGCAACTTTTATAGGTTGATCACCCAAGCCCGCCTACCGCAATTGGGTCGGGTTCATTTGACCCTCAATGCTAAAACATCATTTTTCACCAAGTTTCTTGGGTGATAACCTAAATATAGCAAAGATATCATTTGTTTTTCGAGGCAAGCTACCAACATTTGCCCAACTGCATGCTACCGCACACTGTGAAAGCGTTGCTGGGTTCGAAATTAACGCCAGCCCGTTTTTCCGAGGCAAATTGAGATCGTCTCGAGCAAGTTATTTTTCGGCTTAACTTGCCCGACGGGTAATTCAACAATATTCGGTGTATTAAACAACTTCAAACACGTATATTTAGCAAAGCAGTTTGGGCCAGCTTTTGTTGCAATAAAGTAAAATATGTTTGTAGAGAAAGCTGTTGCTTGCTTTATTTTAGTTAGCATTTTGTAATTATCACAGTTATGGCATTGTCTAAATGTACGAACACTATTAATCGCAATTAACATTTCTTAATCGCATGATTTTTTGACTCTTAGACGCGTTTAACAACCATTGTCACAAAGTGTTACGTTTTATTTTCCGGAAAAAATTTCCCACGCTGGCCGCATTAACAGTTGTTTCAAGTACCACAAGTACTACCCTACCTGCAGAGGTGGAGTCGAGGACACAAGGCTCGAGGCCAAGGCCAAGGACACAAAAAAAATCCGAGGCCGAGGCCAAGGCCAAGGACAGCCTTTCCGAGAACAGACACTCTCGAGGCCAAGGACAGGAATGCTCGAAACCAAGGCCAAGGACCAAGGACACAAGCGCAAGTGCTCTCCAAAAAAAAAGGTCATCACAAAAATTTTTTAGGCAATCTCCACAAAATAACGTTTTCCAAAAAATTTTTCAAGCGCTCCACAAAATTTTAACAATTCAAAAAATACTGCTATCCTCGAGCCGAGGACAGGCCAATTTTCGAGGACTTGAGGCCTCGAGGCCAAGGACTTCAAAATGTGTCCTCAAAGACTCCACCTCTGCCTACCTGCATGAAGATAAAGTCAAGATTTTGCAATTTTTTGTTATGATTATTTTTGAGATTTTTTAGCTTTAATAACTTTTGCAAATGAATTTCTGCTTTCTTGCTAGTTTAGTTTCCAAAAAATCTGCGATAGAAACTGCGTTTGCAACAAACCACAACGTTAATCAATATGATACATAGTTATGTACCGGTATTAAATGAAATATTTACAATCAAAAAATCAATTTTTGCTGATGCAATACGCATAATTGGAAAAAGTTACTTATTTCATCAGATAATCATGACAATCACACACAAACTTGATTATCAAAACTACGGGTATTTCGCAAAGTCAGTGGAATTTTCAAGTTAAACAACCTCAAAACTTATAGTAACTTTTTTTTAGGGCAAACTGAAATTTTCTCGAGCAAGAAGACATTTGATATCACTTGCCCGACGGGCAAGTTGAAAAAAGTTAATATCGATCTCTGCTTTATATGTTGCTCCTTTTATTGCTGAGCGTTAATCAGGAGAGCTATGAATACCATTGTTTACCAAGTGCATAGTTGGATGCAAACGGGAATCAAACTGAGTTTTTGATTTCAATAGCGAACGCTCTATCCTCTTGACCACAGATCGATAAAGAGCTTGGACCAGATATGTTATAACTTGTTTTGATTTTAGTGCTTGAAAAAGAAATATAAAACAAATGATAAAGCTGGGCAATTTCAGAACAATTGAAGCTGATAAATTTTTGATATAGTGATTTTAATACTAATCGATTTCAGGCAACTAACTTTTTGGAAAGTATGTTCCAGGCAACAGGGCTCAGAACAAAATGAGTGCCGGATATCTAGCACCCATATGTCGTATGGAATTGATTAATAACGATAATCCTGTTCTTATTTGTTCAACATATTTTTTGATTTTCAGTTTGTTCCGACGGTCCGTTTTACACCAACGCCAATATGATGGGTTTGAGTGGTGCCACGGCTCCATACTTTGAGAACGAAATGATCACTCATGTGTGCAGGGACACTTTCACGCCAAACCCATCAAGCGCAGATCTTACATGCACATGCAACGTTAATAATGATGGAGCCTCCCCAACAGCATTCTGGAGCTGTGATCAAACGGATGCATCAGTTTGCACAGCAAGTAAGTACCTGCATTTCACAAACTGAATCAACCAAATCCACTTTACCACAAAATTTATCACACCGCAAAGGTGTGAAATGAGTTTGTAGAGCCTATCAGTGACAATAGTTCAAATTAACGTTTTGTTTTACCAAAAAAACTTGTAATCCGAGTGCGGTACTTAGTTTTGCCAATACAGCAGCGTATCTGCTATTGTTACTAATAATGATGAGGTTATCTTAGCATGCAGCACAAACTTTGCAACAATCGATGCAGCCTATCCCACGACTTTTGCCATTACTGGAGACAATAAAACTTTTAACAGCTTTTCACTAGTTCTGGGCCAATCTGTTCACCAAGTAAATGTCAAATCAATGCACCCCTTGTTATATTTGCTGGATTTCGCTAAAGTGTGTAATGAGTTGACTGGCTCCGTCTATCAATTTATCATTCTTGGCTACTCAACTTCATTGACATCAGCGTCGCACAGATCATGCAGCCAATTTTAGCAAAATTGCGTACCATTTGACCAGGCTGGGATTTGAAACACAGACCTCTCGTTTCACAAACAAGGTTATTAAACATTCGTAGAGCATTCTATATTCAAACAGCGTAATTGTGACATAACTTAGTGATAGCTTTAACAAAAATGATATGAGGAACAACAACGCAGGAATGCGGAAGGTGAATGAAAGCGATTAATTTTGTTCGTAGACGAAAACAACCTCAGAAGCACGAAATCTTAAAAGTAGCTAAAATCGACAGCAACAAAACATTGACTGTTTCCACATCCTTGAAACAACGCGTACAACGTGTTCACCAAAACCAAGTAAAGCCCGAATCAATGTAGCCTTTTTTATATTCACGACATTAAGCAGAAGCGTGTACCGAGATGACTGGCTCCATTTACATTTTATCATTCTTGGCTACACTACTTCATAAAGACGCCGACGTTATGAAAATGGCAGGCTATTTTGATAAAATTGCTTTAGGTTTGATGATGATGGGAATCGAACCCCAGGCCTCTTCCTTCAAAAACAAGAGCACTTACCATTTAATTAAACTACTACGACTTGCTTATAACGATGACGACAAACCGAGTACCAACTGATTCTTGTGCAAAAGTGACAAGTTTTTGATTGATTGCTCCATATCTATCCTCCACTCACGAGGAAGCGACGGCGACGCTGTTATATTGGACGATTCCTCACCCGCTTAGGAGTTGACCATTTTCAAAGTTTTCCAGTTTGACTTCTTCCCACAAAAATTTACTGCTTCATCGAAACCACCAAGCAGAGATAATCATCGTAAAGCGTCTTATCCAAGGACGTAAAAACCAAGGACGCAGCAACGTGAACGGGTTGCAGGTTGAACCCAGATCATGCGATAGGAGACGTCGCAAAAACCACGCATTTACCCTGTCGGCCACGCTGCCCACAAATAGCCCATGCTGTAATTTTCTGAAGATTGTAAAAATTACCAGGTCTAAACTATCTAATTCTAATCTCAACGAAAAAAGATCAAAACAAAAAAAGAACAAAAAGCAAAACTAATTTTATCAAATCAACTGTTTCATTATACTCGCTGTGTTACGCCAAAGTGTGTAGCGAGTTTTGCGGGGCCCATCACCGCGTCATTGCGTCTGGACAGCACAGCTCTTTTTAAAAACATGTCGCAGCGATGGCAAGCCTGTGGCAACAATGTGTGTGATTTGATGGGAGCGAGATTTAAATCTCAGATCTCCCGCCTAGATTCAACTGATCAGTGGTCGAGTGGATGAAGCGTCTGGAACTGAAACGGGAGACTCGGATTCGATTCCGGTTTGGATCAAACTGAAAATTATATAATTGCTATTCACAGCTTCCCTGCTTGACGTTCAGCAATTAAAGGGACAGTGTGAAGCCTCCACCGTGTGTGGTAAGCAGGTGAGGTGAGCAGGTGGCAGCTTAAACTCTAATACCGAAAGGTCCCTTCGCCGTCTCCTGACCAAGGTAACTGGGTAAATACTTCAAAGAAAGTGCAATTACATGTTTCAGGCACGACTGTGTTACCGCTAGACCAACCGACCGGCATCTATGTTAAAAAAAAAATTTAATACGTAAGCAGTTTTTATTTACGTTGTGTTTTCTCAACTCATCCGCATTTACTGATTATGCTGAAAATTAATGGAGTACATCGCAAGTCTTTGGTTACGTAATGCAATGCTGCAAACTACTGCATTGCATAGCAAACAATTATCAAAAATAAATGATCATTGCCGTGCCTTAGTCTTCATTTCACGTTTTTGCCAAGTAAAGTTTGTTTTGTTTTGTGTATTTTTGTTGTCTGGTTTTATTAATGTTTCATGTGAATTTTGATGTTTGTTCGATTGCTTTCGTAACATACCTTTTAAATGGTAGGTTTTCAATTTTGTTTTAATACACAATTACTGCAAGCACACAACTTAGATGGATTTCCTAATGCTACAACTTGGTTCTCCCTTTTTTGTAAAGTTTGATTTGTTTGCAATGTGAAGCAATTGCTGCGGTATCCGCCGAGCTTTGTATTTACAACATATTGCAAAGGCGAATTTAATTTTTTATTTTATCTTTTAATCACCTTTAATACAAAAAAAAACAGTTACAGTAGTAAGGAAATAAATTATCAGATACAGTGCGATATGACACCTGGACTAGAGCGGTGCACTGATGATGGTGGGAGTTTATCTCGGAACCTTTGCAAAAAGTCTATATTTATAGATCGACTCTTATGCGCTTTTCGTTTTGTTTTTATTAAAGTTTTGTAGTACAGTCAAACCTCGGTTTAACGGACAAATGCGGACCAACGACAGTCCGTTGTTGGAAAAAGTCCGTTAAACGAAAACGCAGTGTTCCTCACTCTGTTACAATTGTGTGCACCTCAACTGCTAACATAGCTTATCTGTAACAGCAAATCTTAGCTTTTACTTGGAAAACACAATAATGACGCTAAACATCTTTGATTTCTCGTTTCGTCGGCTATTGATTTTCGCTTGTAACAATTACATGTACAGCAGTCTATGCTTACGGAACGGTAAAATCCGAAGTCCGTTAAATCCAAAGTCCGTTAAATCGAGGTCCGTTAAATCGAGGGTTGACTGTAGATGATTCAGCAATCTTTCTGTTATAAAACGAAACATTTATGTTGTTATCAGAAACCTGTGATACGAGCGCTATACCTTCCTTCGTCAACGGAGAGGTAGTATCTGGCACATTTACAAATGGTATGCAAATCACCTTGGCATGTGCAACTGACTACGCAACAGAGGATCCTGTTGTTACGTGCACCTGCGACACAACTGGAAACAACAATGCGTTCACTTGCATGACTGATGGTTCGGTAACTACCAGTGGACCAACCTGTTCACTACGTAAGAACCCTAACCAATAAAACTGAGTGTTGTGAAATTAACGACAAGACACAGACAGTAACCCGAGTCTTTCTACGCCCATGTTCATACCTGTAGTCCTAGTTGTACTGATGAAAAATAAAAGGCAAAAATCGATTTTGAGACAGTATGTCCTAGGCTGTAAATCGTAGGTTTGATGGTGCGTTTAAGACTGAGGATACTGTCTGTTGCATATCTGTAATTAATTCAAAATACTTCATGTAAACACTTTTATGTTTTCAAACTGCAACTTTGATTTATTTATCTTTGAACAGAAATTGAGCACTTTGTAATGAGATAAATAGTATTGAGCAGAGAATGCTATTCATAAAGAGTTACAGCTTTCAGTTTTAAATAGTTTCCGTGTAAGTTTAATATGCACCTAAATAAGCCAATGCGCAAGTAGCCGAGATTGGATTGCTCCAATGAATTAACCTCAATTACGGTTTATTTCGCTGCAGTAAAGATAACACAGACAGTGTATCATAACTCAGATGTACACTGTGTGTGTAGTCTTCAGTGTATCTGAGTTATCTTTCTACTAGGTTAGACTGACAAAGCGAGTGGTTTAGTCCAAGCAGTGAATGAGGCCAGTGACGTGCTGTGAGGCTTTTGGTTGGTGAGGCACAATTTTTTTTCACACTCATGTTTGCAAAAAAATTGTTTGAGACAATAAATGACAAGCAAATAATTGTTTTTATAGCTATTCATGGCTGCTGAGAGGGGGGGCAGGGGGGGAGAATAATCTCGGGGCCCAAGGATTTTAGGGGGCCCATGGGCTTCAGGAAGGCCGTCGGCTTCAGCAGGCCCATGAGCTCGAAAAGGGCCCATCGAAATGACACTGAGAAATCAGCATGTGAAGCGTGAAGACCCTTTCTTTTTTGGAGAACACCTAATTTCGACCGAAAAAACCGTTAGAATTTTGGTAAAAACCTGTTTTGTTTTTTTGGAGATCACATCATTTTTCGTACCAAACTGACCGGAAATTCACCATATTTGAGCTGGCCCGGGGCCGACTTTTGGTCCCCGGCGGTACTGTAGCCATTAAACAAAAACCAAATTTTTCGATAATTAATTATTTGTTTAATAAGCACAGAGCTGGACAGCGCTGTTTCGAGCTTTTAGCTCTCATCGGCAGCCCTCAGCTATCTTTTACTGTTCAATATTTGTTTAATATTTACTGTTCACTTAAAGCCAAATCAATTCTTGAAGTTTCGAAAATCCATAAACGTAGCTTAGCCTATTATTTGGCTTTGAATGTGGACATAATTGAAGTTTTCGCGCTTGCTAAGTCTTCTTGGCAAATTCTCTTAGTCACAAAAACCCGCTTTCAGTCCCAACATTATTATTCGCTAAAAACATGAAAGCACAAATGAAGATTTTTATAGCGCAACCACTCTTTTCTTGGATACGGTTCTACTCTTTTTGAATTGAGGGGTTCTTTCGTAATGATGTCTCAAGCAAATCTTTTAAATCGGTTTTCTTTTAGCTATATTCAATTCAATTCAATTCAGATTATTTGTTCACTTGAGTTCAATTTCCAAAAACTTAACACAAATAAATAAACATATTCACGCGTACAAATAGAATGATTATTAATGCCAATAAAGAAAATAAATGTGGGCTAATTTACTGTAACACTTAACAGAAGTAATTGTTGATGAAGGCGTAGAAATTAATAGGCAATTGCAAAGTTTACCAGTACTGTAGTTTGAGTCACTTACTATCAAGCAAACAGGACAGCGAAAGACCTGTTTCTATTCATCGAGTCAAGTTGCCCTTATAACTAATTTATTATTGTAATTATTTTAAGTTTTTTGAGTGGGTAGCTTTTTTTTACCATTTTTAAAACAAACAAGAAACAAAAGTATGGATTCAACCAAAAATAGCATTTAGCATAAGAAAAGAGCACACTTAAGCTTATCTCGAGTTTATCAAGACTGTAAGTACTTCAGTAATTACTTAGCATGGACAATTTCATCGTTTGCTAAATGAGTATTTTGGTAATTCTTCAAAAGTTGGTGAAATATTATTCCATATTTTTACTCCAATGCACGAGCAAGATCGTTGCCCGTTTCGAATTTTAGCTCGTTCCAAATAAAAATTGTCTGCAGTAATGGATCTTGTTTTATAATCATGAACTTTGCTAGCATATTTGAAATAATTGTCGAAATTTTCAGGTTACTTGGAGTGATAATAAGACTACATAAATTTAGCAATTTCTATAACTTCAAGTTCAGATAAAAAACTTAGTTTAGAAAGTCTCTCAGCTTTGAGACTAAATTTTCTTCCATTTTAGTTCATTTTCTCGTATTAAATTGTTTTTATTCGGCCAGAAAAATAACTTGTTCAATTTCGCAATGAACGAAAGACTACAAAAAAACTGCTTAAACTTTTTCTCATTTTATGGCGTCACACGTGAGGCGCGCCGCAAAATCAGATTTAAAAGCATTATGCGTTGTCCGCAATTTGTTTGAGAAAAAAAGGCATACTTTTACTTTGTTCATTAAAATTTGCTTAGCTGAAGTGAGGCACTAATGACAATGCCTCATTTCGCATATTTGAAGCGATGCTCAATGCACGCCGTAGTGATAGCGATATTACACCGAATAGTTTGGGCGTTTTAACCCTTAAAACCCTAAGCCTATCTTACCAACGTAACACACTGAGTGGGGTCCTTCAGAGACCCCAACGTTTTTAATGGTTAAAAGGTTTGCTGATTAGGATAATTCATTTTGAACTGGACCTGTAAACTTTGGTGAGCTCTATTACTGTGACTCAATCAACATTGAACATGACCAAAGTACTTGAAAGTCTTCAATTTATTATATTTTTTAAAAGATATCCACTCAAAAGCATGTACCGGTACACCAAAAAAAAGTGAAGGTGGCAACAGTAACCGGTCAACATTTTTTCGTCATTTTACGGAATAAATACAGTCTTACCCTCAATTAGGGAATGACAGACGTTATGTCACAATAACTCAAATTTCCTTGCGGTAATAAAAAAATTTTTTTTTTTGGTTTGAAAAGCATAGCAAGTGTAATTTGAATATTCCTAAAAATCACTGTCATTTCAAAACTCAGACGGACATTGTCAAGCAGCTTATTATTCTCTGTCAGCTTCACAGTATCTGGTACATGTCACAGTTGTTTCGGTAACTCTGTGCTGTTCACAAACGAACCTTTTGCATTTGGAACACAGAACGCTGAAATTTCGATCGTTGCTTCGGGGACATTGGAAGCATCTGCCTCTTTTACGTCTCTCTGCAGGCCGTGCCTCCGATGATGTACAAGAATTGGAAATGCGTCCAGTAGAAACTCCCATGCTTTTAATAGCTCGGATGACGTGAATCTGGAAACCAATCGGATTACTTGCTCTGCGCAAGATATTGGGCTTTGTCAGTTCTTTTCCCAATGCCATCAAGAAGTGATACCTTCGATTCGGTTTTCCACTGTTCCAGTCTCGGTTCTTGAACATCCAAATGATATAACAATTTAGTGCTCCAATGTCAAGCATATTCATAAACAGTCTGAAAGGCCATCTTGAGGTTCGTCTGGCGCAAGTATATTCCCTGACCAACTTGTCTGCATTGTCCACTCCTCCTTTGGTTCGGTTATATTCAAGTATCATGTTGGACTTTTTATGATCTTCATTAGACACCGAGTTGTCAAGATATTGAGAAGACAGAACACGAACTGTCTTATTTTTTTTCGGCACATAACTCACAACTGCTAGTCCATCCGAAAAAATGAATTTTGATGACAAAATATCTCGTCCCTTTGCTATTTCCATAACCGCTGGAATGTCAGGCTTCTTTGCTCTCAATGTTCCAGTCATAGTGATCTTTTTCTTAAGCAACAACTCTGCGGTTGGGACTGACGTAAAAAAATTATCTGTGGTAACACTTCTTCCAGTTCCAAACAATGGTTTCATCATATCGCAAACAACTCGGCGTCCTTGATTTTTCTCTGGTGCATTTCCAGGTAGTCTTCCAGTATAAACTTGCAAATCGTACAAGTACGGCGTCTTCACATCAGCAGCAGCCCAAACTTTGATTCCATACTTAGCTGGTTTAGATTTCGTGTACTGTCTCATTGGACATTTTCCTCGAAAAGCGACCAGTTGTTCATCTCCTGTTACTTCTTCAAATGGCTCAATGAGCTTCTTGCAATTTTCCACAAATCCATCCCAAATCTCACGAAAAGCAGCAAGTTTATCATTTTTCTTTCTTTGGTCACGTGTTGATTTGTCATCAAATCTGATAAACTGAAGAATGTGAACAAATCGGTCTCGCGGCATTGAAGCAGTAAAAACAGCTCGGCGAATGGATTCATCAGTAGTCCACATTTCAGAAATTGCTTCTTTTTGGCACCGAAGAGCTCCAGCTATTAATAGCACATCAAAAAATGCTCTCATTTCCACAGGATCTACATTTTTCCACGTTCTTATTCGGTTTGAAAGACCTTTAGCATTGACCTCTTGAATAACATTTGTAGCTTCAAGGTTGGTATAGGTACATATGGTCTCTACAGTTTCGTCACCAACAAACAAATTAAAAACATCTTGCATACTTGTAGCATTGTCTGTGATGCGTGTTGGTCCAGAAGATCCAGTGACAATATTGCGACTGTGCCTGCGAGTTACTGGAGGTACAGAAATCTTCCACACTTTTCCTGATTTTGCAATATACTCTTCACACTCACCAGAATCATCATCTGATTCTGTACCGCTGGCAACGTCACTTTCTTCAGAGTTTATTTCAAGATCGTCTTCTGATTCAGATGTATTTCCTTGTGGTATAAATTCGTCATCAGATTCGCTCAATATATCTTCTGGGTCACTTATATCAAGTTCATCCCAAATTTCGGCAATATCTTCTTGCGAATTTATATGGCGAGCCATTTTTCAAAAAACACTTCACTTACGAATATATACAACCTAAAATTTGCTTTTAAAAGTCTGAAAAACAACATTTGAAATTTATAACATAACATACTAAGGGGGGTCCCTAGAAGACCCCACGTAATAAAACTTTGTATTTTATCCATTTAATTTTTTTTTTAATTTTATTGGTTTATATTAAACTTGAGTAAGATTCTGACACATACAAGAAAAAACAAAAAATACGCTACTACAAGTAAAGCGGGACACCAAAAAATTGATCATTGGGGTCCCTGAGGGACCCCCCTTAGAGTTTTAAGGGTTAATGCGAAAGACATAACATAAAAGCAGTGAATAGGCTACACAAAAAAAGTAAATTTGACAAAAATTAATAAAGCTTTTGATGAGTATTTTGATTTGTGTGAAACCATTTTATTTTAATTATATACTTTATTTTCGTTTTTCTTTGCACAATTCTACAGGTGAGGCACGGCCTCACCTGCCTCCCCTGACCGCACGTCCCTGAGTGAGGCGAGTCTTGCGTTGTTTACTTGGCATGAAACGAAACTGCCCAAAAAGTCGAATCAATTCATTTTCCCGTGCTTCTACGATAGTCAATAATGAATGCCTTGGGACAAGCATAACAATACAATCACAAATCAAGCATTCAATAATTTAACGCTTTTACTTCTGATGTATGATAGTCTAGACAAAACACTCGTAATTTTGTTATCTATAGTTTTCGCAATCATCGATGGTTTCCTTACAATATATCAAATCAAATCTTTCTTTATATCCGCTTTATTTCGCCAAAGCGTGCATCGAGTTGGCGGGGCTCATCTCCACGTCATTGTGCCCGGGCAACACAGCTCCTTTCCAAGCAATGATGCAGCGGTAGCGAGCCGTTGGCAACGTTGAGCTCGCTTCATCAAACCGAGAATCGAACTGTAACCCTGTCGTTCCAGTTGCAAGAAGATTAATCACTTGAACAAACGGCTTGATTAAATATGATTTATAAAGATTGCTCTGTTTTCAACCATTTCAACTCAAACATTTAAAATACATTACAGTTTAATTATTATTCAGTTTTTGTTTTTTTTTCCTGTTGAAATTACAGTATTTATTTTTTGAATGTTTTTAACTTAAAGATAACAGAAATAAATATTAACGCTGAGTAAAGCGGCTTTTGCCGAATACGAGCATTTACGGATAAGCGTATAAATTACGAGTGCACGTATTTACCCAGGGTGTTTTATGGATATGCCGAAATACGCGTTCTCAAGCGATTCTCGGCAATTACGATTTACTGTGTAAAACAGATGCAGACTGCAACTTTTATGCGTTGATCAACCAAGCCTGTCGAGCAATTTTGGGTCACAACCTTTTGACCCTCAGTGCTGAAACATCATTTTTCATTAAGTTTTTTGGCCGATAACCTAAATATAACAAAGGCATCTTTTGTTTCTCGAGTCAAGCTCCCAGCAATTGCCTAACTGCATGCCACCGCAACCTGTGCAGTTTTGATGCTGCTCTTTTTATTGCTGAGCGTTAATCAGGCGAGCTGTGAATACTGTTTTACATCAATTGTATAGTTGGACGCAAACGGGATTCAAACTGAGTTTACCATTTCAATAGCAAACGCTCTATCCTCTCGACCACAGGTCAATAAAGAGCTCAATAAAGATAAAGAACAATAAAGATAGGAAATAACTTGTTTTGATTTTGGCACTTGAAACAGAAACAAGAAACAAATGATAAAGCCAGGCAATTCCAGTACAATTGAAGCTGGTAACTTTTTAATATGGTGATTTCCATACCAATGGGTTTCGGGCAAATGATCTCTTGGAAAGTATGTTCCACACAACCGGGTTCAGAACAAAATGAGTGCCGGACATCTAGCACCCATATGTCCTAAAAAATTGATTAATAACGTTAATCCTGTTCTTATTTGTTCAACACATTTTTATGATTTTTAGTTTGCCCCGACGGTCCGTTTTACACCAACGTCGATATGATGTGTTTGAGTGGTGCCACGGCCTCATACTTTGAAAATGAAATGATCACTCATGGGTGCAGGGACACTTTTGCGCCAAACCCATCAAGCGCAGATCTTGCATTCACATGCAACGTAAATAATGAAGGAGCCTCCCCAACAGCATCCTGGAGCTGTGATCATACGGATGCATCAGTTTGCACAGTTAGTAGGCTAAGTTTCTGCATTTCAAAAGGTATATCAATCAAATCCACTTTACCACAAAATTTATCACACCGCAAAGGTGTAAAATGAGTTTGTAGAGCCCACCAGTGACAATGGTTCAAATTAACGTTTTGTTTTACCAGCAGAACTTGTAATCCGAGCACTGCACATAGTTTCGCCAACACAGCAGCTGCATGTGCCAGAGATGGAACCGGTCAGGATTTCCTCGACCCGACCCGACCGGTAAATTTCAAAACCTACGCCGGTTGACCGGCCGGTCGACCGGCTGTCGTATACATGTAATTGTGACAGTATATTGTGACAGATTATTTGCGGTTTTGCCGAGCAGCAAACACTAAACTGGTATGACATTGGCTGAAAAGTATCCGAAATATAATGTGCACCAGCCGTTTGTAGAAATGCTACTTCAGAGCAAGTCATGACTAGTTAAATACAAATAAATAAGAACTATGTCTTTCTTACCCAGTGCAGAGTGTGGTAAATTTACGTTGAAAAAAACTTTTCGAAGCGGCAAGATTTTAGCATGTTATAAAAAATCTGAAATCTGCGCCACTTCTACTCTTAAGCTGATTAAAATGAAGCTAAAATGCCATAGGTAGCGTAAGCCTCTTTCACATGCATGATATTCTGATTACGCAACTTTAACGTATATTTTGCACTTTTTTGTTTTGTACCGTAGCCCAAATGGTGAGGTAGGGAAATGTAACAATACCACCTCACAAACACGCCCCTGGATGTGCATGTTGTAATGGTGACAGCATATTAGTCACAGCTTGAAACTATTCATTTAGTGTTTTCAAAAGGTGTGGTTTGATAATATATACTGTTTTTTTATAAAGACGTTTTGTTTATAACAAAATATACTGTATATCTGTATTTCGGTTGGCACTGAGATGTCTTTTAGTTGCAAGAAAGTAAAATTTAACCAGTGTTTCAACAGGATTGACCGGCCGGTCAAAGAATCTCGACCCGACCGGCCGGTCAACCCGATCGGTGCCGGTTAACACGACTGGTTTCCATCTCTGGTATGTGCTACTGTTACTAATAGTGATGAAGTTACCTAGGCATGAACCGCCAACGTTGCAACAATCGATGCAGCTATCACACGACCTTTTGCCACGACAGGAGAGAGTAATGCATCTCTTAGCCGAAACCCGACATAAGGACGCAGACAAAAGGGTGCAGGACATAAGTGCGCAGTCATAAGGGTGCAGGGACATAAGGACGCTAGGACATAAGGGCACAGAGACGTAAATCTGCAATCTGTGCTAACCATTTCGTGCTTTGGAAAATAAGTATGTAATCAAAGAAGCGAACCTGACTAATGAGTATTTTATTTAATTTTTAAAAGCCAAGTATTGAAAAAAGTTTTTTGAATTTACTTCCTGCCTTATGGGCTCCGCCAACTCCTCGCACGATTTGGCGGAATAAAGTGAGAAAATGAGTGATTTAATTTGATTTGACTTCACGCGTGGACGAAAGATCAATTATCATTGTTAGCTTAACGAATTAAGTACAGCCGTTACATGACTGCGTTTGAAAACAACCGCTGACGTGGTTACGCAGAGCAAATAAACTCATTAAAAATAAACATTTCTTTTTAAAGGCTTGTTCAAGATCAGTGTACGGCGACTTAAAAGCTGTTTAAGGGTAGTGCTTTGTGCGATAATTGAGAACTTAAAAAAAAGCAAATTCAAAAAGCTTCTTTCAAAATTTGACTTTCAAAAATTAAATAAAATACTCATTAGTCAAGTTTGTTTCGTTCATTATATAATATTTTTCGAAGCCCGAAAATGTTAGCGCAGATTACAGATTTACGTCCCTGCGACCTTTTGTCTGCGCCCTTATGTCGTAGATCGTATCTGAGCTGTTCTGCTAATTTTGGGCCAACCTGTTAACCAAGTAAATGCCAAATCAATGCACCCCTTGTTATATTTGCTGGATTTCGCTATAAAGTGTGTAATGAGTTGACTGGCTCCATCTATCAATTTATCATTCTTGGCTACTCAACTTCATTGACATCAGCGTCGCACAGATCATGGCAGCCAATTTTAGCAAAATTGCGTACCATTTGACCAGGCTGGGATTTGAAACACAGACCTCTCGTTTCACAAACAAGGTTATTAAACATTCGTGGAGCATTCTATATTCAAACAGCGTAATTGTGATATAATTTAGTGATAGCTTGAACTAACATTTTAGCCAAGCAAAACTTATTATCCGAGCATTTCACATAATTTTGAAGATAGAATTAAAAATATATCTGACAGTACTATACAATTGGCCAAATTAACAATTATTTTGGTACGTACTCCTTACTAAGTAACAACCAATGCAGCTACCATGATGTGAGAAACAACAACGCAGGAATGCGGAAGGTGAATGTAAGCGATTAATTTTATTCGTAGACGTAAGCGACCTTGGAAGCACGAAATCTTAAAAGTAGCTAAAACCGACAGCAATAAAAAACTGACTGTTTCCACATCCTTGAAACGACACGTTCAACGTGTTCACCAAAACCAAGTAAAGCCCGAATCAATGTAGCCTTTTTTATATTCACGACATTAAGCAGAAGCGTGTACCGAGTTGACTGGCTCCATTTACATTTTATCATTTTTGGCTACACTACTTCATAAAGACGCCGACGTTGTGAAAATGGCAGGCTATTTTGATAAAATTGCTTTAGATTTGATTGTGATGGGTGTCGCGCTTGTTGAATGCTTGGCTAGAGTACAACCTTTAATCTCTTAAATAATCCACGTCGACTTCAACTTAAGAACAACTAAGATGTTAATTGACGAATCAAAATCAGCAATGGATAGTTTCTTTAGCTTTTTTAATTGCAGAAAGCAGCACACCAATCTCAATTTAAGAAATTTTATTAAAAATTTAAAACAAAACAAATCTTCATCGTTCCACAAAGCTTATCGCACTCGACCAATTTAGATCGCACTCCAAGGCTACGCAATCCGAACGCAGATACACAACTGGACTAAACTGCCTTCGAAACTAATATCTAGAATTATTAGAAACCTTTATTCATTAGAATACTAAAATGAAGGAAAATAAAAAACCTGCCTTTTCACACCACGGGCAAAAGCTCTCGAATATCTAAAAAAATCATTACTACGACATAATGGAAAAAAAAGTATACGACTTTACGATTAGAAACTTGCTACATAATTATGACGTCACAAACTGCAAGTCTAAATATAGCAATTAAAAAACGAAAAAACAAGTTAACTCGGTGACTGTAAAAGATTGCTCAACATACTGAAAAAGAATTATCTCGAACATTCCAAGTCAAAAAACGCGGCAAAACTTGTAAAGCAGTCACGATTACATTAAAGCACAGCAAATAATCATAAATTAGGCAATCAAGATTATTTATTATACGTGACAATGGGAATCAAACCCCAGGCCTCTTCCTTCAAAAACAAGAGCACTTACCATGTAATTAAACTTCTACGACTTACTTATAACGATGACGACAAACCGAGTACCAACTGATTCTTGTGCAAAAGTGACAAGTTTTTGATTGATTGCTCCATATCTATCTTCCACTTACGAGGAAGCGACGGCGACGCTGTTATATTAGACGATTCTTCACCCGCTTAGGAGTTGACCATTTTCAAAGTTTTCCAGTTTGACTTCTTCCCACAAAAATTTACTGCTTCATCGAAACCACCAAGCAGAGATAATCATCGTAAAGCGTCTTTCCAAGGACGTAAAGCGTCTTATCCAAGGACGCAGCAACGTGAACGGGTTGCAGGTTGAACCCAGATCATGCAATAGGAGACGTCGTAAAAACCACGCATTTACCCTGTCGTCCACGCTGCACACAAATAGCCCAAGCTGTAATTTTCTGAAGATTGTAAAAATTACCAGGTATAAACTATCTAATCTCAACGAAAAAAGATCAAAACAAAAAAAGAACAAAAAACAAAACTAATTTTATCAAATCAACTGTTTCATTATACTCGCTGTGTTACGCCAAAGTGTGTAGCGAGTTTTGCGGGGCCCATCACCGCGTCATTGCGTCTGGACAGCACAGCTCTTTTTAAAAACATGTCGCAGCGATGGCAAGCCTGTGGCAACAATGTGTGTGATTTGATGGGAGCGAGATTTAAATCTCAGATCTCCCGCCTAGATTCAACTGATCAGTGGTCGAGTGGATGAAGCGTCTGGAACTGAAACGGGAGACTCGGATTCGATTCCGGTTTGGATCAAACTGAAAATTATATAATTACTATTCACAGCTTCCCTGCTTGACGTTCAGCAATTAAAGGGACAGTGAGAAGCCTCCACCGTGTGTGGTAAGCAGGTGAGGTGAGCTGGTGGCAGCTTAAACTCTAATACCGAAAGGTCCCTTCGCCGTCTCCTGACCAAGGTAACTGGGTAAATACTTCAAAGAAAGTGCAATTACATGTTTCAGGCACGACTGTGTTACCGCTAGACCAACCGACCGGCATCTATGCTAAAAAAAAAATTAAATACGTAAGCAGTTTTTATTTACGTTGTGTTTTCTCAACTCATCTGCATTTACTGATTATGCTGAAAATTAATGGAGTACATCGCAAGTCTTTGGTTACGTAATGCAATGCTGCAAACTACTGTATTGCATAGCAAACAATTATCAAAAATAAATGATCATTGCCGTGCCTTAGTCTTCATTTCACGTTTTTGCCAAGTAAAGTTTGTTTTGTTTTGTGTATTTTTGTTGTCTGGTTTTAGTAATCGTTTAATGATTTAATATTTCTGTGAATTTTAATATTAATGAAATCGTACAGTGTTTAGCGGTGTTCATGTTTTTAAAAGGGCATTCAAATCCAAAATTGTTTAGCTCGGTTTTTAATCACAAAAAATTGTTCAGATCTGAAGTCTGAACTCTACAAATTTGAGCTTTCTACTACCTTTCACTTCCGAGGTATAACAGCGTATATTTCCTCTTAAAAAGGCTTTTTTCCATACAAAATTTTGCCAAGTTTGCTAAGTAGAATCAAAGTTGCAAAAAATGTCTGCATGTTACTAGTTCTTAATGAAGGTTTTGCAGTTGAGCTGTTGTCGAGAAAAGGTAAAGGGTCAGAATTGTGAATTAGCTGCTTTTAAGCAAATGTAAGCCAGCTTTCCAAAAGTTAATCTTCTTTCACAGTATGACAAAATGGCAACACTGAAGTAAGAGAAAAATTGTTAATTTTGAACTGTAACATCTCGAAAACGGGAAGAAGTAGAAACTTGACATTTGGTGAGAATGTATTTTAGTCTTATCGTAACAGTTTAATCAGCTGCAAAAAAACTCGACTTAATGTCCTTTTAACCACCCCGTTAATGTCATGGACTACGTATAGCTTAAAATCTACAGGAAAAAATTTCATTTTCGTTTTGCAATTTCAGCCAAGCCTATGTTTAACCTGCAGTGACTGCTGCTGCAGTGATAAAAACCTGTAAAAGTAATGAGCTAACGTTTACGTATTTGTATGTGAGTATATTTTGATCGTGCTATTATAAATGTTACTTTAAATAACCATTAACAGCAAAATATTTCTGTATTTTCAGCCATATCGATCAGCGGTGCGCCATCAGGAATTCAAGCATGCATGATGAGTGCTGTCATTCTAACCAGCAGTGCCATTGCAGTTGTGCTTTTGTAGATTTGTGAACAATTGAACATGTATACGATTTTGTAGATTTAAGTAGATGAACTGTGGAATTGTGAACACATAACTCATATGCTTCATTTTTATTTCACGACGCGTAATATTTCTCAAAATTAGTTGTAATTAATTTTGATTGTAATTACATCTTTATTCATCAACTTGTTTTGGCTTTAGAACACAGCTTGGGTCCTCTATTCAAGCTGCCTCCTGTTTACCAAACGAGGCGGTGTGGACTTTACAAGTTTCCTTTTAACACTAAACTTCAAGCAGCGAAGATGTGAATAAATGTTTATAGTCTTTGGTTTGACCCAACCAGATTGAAATGGGGTGAAAATACTACGTTTAATTCGCAACACGAAGTAAAATTTTGCTGCATACTATTGCATAATATTGTGGAAAGTTTGAATGCCTTTTTATTATACAAGCTGTGGTGCACAGCTGTCACTATAATTGTTTTGTTGACCATTCAATCTTCATTTTGTCACTGTATAGTGTATGACTGACTGAAATTAGCGAATTTGTTTTGCTAAGTTTGTTTAATTTTCGTAATTTCAGCCACACGTGCAGCACAAATAATATCGTGCCACTGCAATTAATGTTATTACCGATGAGTTCAGATAAATTCAATTTTGAAAAAGAGAATCGAATTAAATTTTCTTTAAGCAAACTCTATTTCGAAAACGTCAAAAAGCCAAATCAAACTATTGAAACTACCATTTGAATCTATTTGAATCCAAATAAGACACCCTTAATGATACCGGTAAAACAGATTGTATGAGGCTTTTTTTGAGTTCGATGTGTGCTGTTTTAAAACGTACGTAATAACCTCAGATATCGAGCACTTTTTTTGAATCAGTTGAATTCAGGTTTTACGCAAAAAAACTATCATAAATGTTGCTTTTCCAAAAGTTGCTTTTATTACCTTGCGTTATTTTTACTGCAGCTTGAACCATTATAATTTTCTTTCAGGGTTTCTATTGAAAATAGATTTTAGAATTTGCCTTTGTTTCTAGCAGAGTTCGAGCTGTGAAGCAAAAAACGTATGATAGTTTGGAATCATATGCACTGTGTTTTTTGAAATTTGCCTATTGCTTGTTTTCACTGTTTTGATTATACAGAAAGAAATTCTTCTTAAAATATCGGTGTTGCAAACACTTGCTTTAAATTGTGAAGCTTGCAAATGCTATCATTTGAATGTTTCATCTTTGCCAGATAAAAACTTTTTAGAAAAAAATCTATTAGCAAATGCACAGGTTTTATTTAATTTGATTTGGTCGTTATTATAATGGTCGCGTTTTTGTGTCAATTTTCAGTGTGTTTTTGGTTTTTATGCCGAGTACTCGATCGGTAAGTGATAGTTATTTGATTTGGATTCCAATTGGTTTTGATTTCTGTTTGACATATTTTAGCGCCATGAGCAACTGTAATAAAAAGTTTTAATGATTTGCTTTTTAAAAACTCTGTTGCAAGCTTTTGTGGTGCTGTGAACTCTCCTCAAGAAGTCACCGCCTCAATGTATTGTTGTTGTTACAGTTGCATATTTACAGGTATTCTTCTGTTACCGGGCAGCGTCTGACGCTAACTATTTAATGGATGATCCACTCACTTTTTATTGCAAATACTTTGTGTTTGGAGGAATTCGCATAAGCCTAAAAGTTTCCAGTGATTTAAAAATGTTCTTGTGGATTTCTGCGAATCCTTGTCCGCTGAATATATGCTTCTTGTTTGAAGAGATAATACCAAGCAGAGATAATTATCTTAGATTGTCTTTTTCAAATATGCAACTGCGTGACCGAAGTGCGGGTTAAACCAAACTTACGCGACCTGGGTCGTCGCTACGGCGACGCCTTTGCGCTTTCGGCAAACCAGCCGACTCTATGTGCTACCAAAAACTTACTTGTTTGCTGATGCTTAACGAGCTCGAAACGAACTACAGCGCTAGAGCATGGCAATTAGTAAACTGCATTTTTTTTTGCTGATAAGAATAGTGAGCACGCTTCACTGGAGTTAAGATAATTTGAAATTGTAATTTTATCAATAACAGTAATTGGGAACATCCTAGTTTAGCGTTTATTTCAACCTATAGTAATTATACAGCACGATGCAAAAATCTAGCAACAATCTTTTAGAGAAATAAGCTAGAAAGTTTTTTTACAGATTTAATCCAATTTTTTTAGCTATAATTTATCCCAAAAGTGTCCCTAGTCTGATCTGCGGCCCATTTGCTGCCCACGATGAAATTATTTTTGGCCCTCGATCGCCTTTACTTTTTTCCCGACCGAATTTACCTGCTGATTCAATCATATTCGCCCAGGAAACATGCAGAATTTCTCTTCAAGTCGTCTTATTTCCACACATTGCCAGTGGTCTGTAGTCTGATGTTCGTGAGCGCAAAGTGACGCCATTGAAGAGATATAGACGCGTGGAAATTTTGGCGAGGTAATCACACCAACACTCCATCAGCTGGCGATTTTGATTCATTTAAGATTCATTAATGATTTTGATCGAGTTTAGCCTGCAAATTCACTCACTAAACTCTGTATGCACCTACGTGAATTACCTTTGATCTTCGGATCATATTTTTTTCATCTTTTACACCATCAAACATATTAGAGTAAAATAAACTATACTGGCATGTCCAGAGATGCTATTCTTAGATTACTTCGTAATTACAGCAACTGGCCGGGCCAATGGCGGTTGATCTAATCAAAAACATCTCTTGAACAACAAAAGAGCATTTTTTCAACTACATATTAAAGGGTGAATAGTAGGTAAGAAGTGGTGGTACAAAAAAGTAGTATAACTGGTTATATAAGTTGCTTCTACCATTGGTGTGGATTAGATCATCTCAACTGACAGTAATGAGAGTTAATTATAATTTAATTGTGATGTTTTGACGTTTACAGCCAAAGTTTTAAAGTTTAATTGTTTTGCGTGCTTCTGGCCTAAAGGCTACCAGTAGACCGTTTGTTGTACATTCTAGCGTGTATCTCGTAAAAAATCTTGAGTGGCAACCAGAGATGGCAGTACGGTATGGTACGTTCAGAATTTGCTTACTACGTACCTCGCACTTTGAACCGTACCGTATCAGCAGAGGTGGAGTCGAGGACACAAGGCTCGAGGCCAAGAACACAAAAAAATCCCAGGCCAAGGACAAGAATGCTCGAGGCCAATGTCAAGGACCAAGGACTCAGCTACAAGTGTTCTCCCAAAAAAAAAATGTCTTCAAAAGAGTTTTTCAGGCGATCCCCAATATTTAGGCGAAGCCAGAATTTTTGATTGGGGGAGGGCCCAAACCACAAATTACTTGCAATGACGTCATCAAAAATTTTCAAAAGAGGAAGTTTTTGAGGGACGAAGATACTGTAAGATGCAAGATCTGAAATCGCTGCCTATTTGGCATTTATCCCGGATTTTGCAAAGAAAGAGCACTAAGACGAATAATTGAAAAGTGCAAATATCAAACTTTGGAAATGTGTTGAAAAAACTTGTGTAACTTAAACGTATCACAAACGGCGGTTTGAGGGCGGAGCCCCCAGCCGACAGACCCCAAAGCAATGTTGTAATTGTGATTAACCGATCAGTGATCGAGTGGACAGAGCGTCTGCTACTGAAGCGGTAGACGCGGGTTCGATTCCCGGTCGAGTCAAACCAAAGACTATAAAAATTGGTATTCACAGCTTCCTTGCTTGACGTTCAGCAATTAAAGGGACAGTATGAAGCCTCCATCGTGTGTGGTAGACAGATGGGCAGGTGGCAGCTTGACTCAAAGACCGAAAGGTCCCTTCGCTGTCTCCTGGCCAAGGCAACTTGGTGAATAAAATGTAATTACAATTACAATTACAATTACAACATTGCTTTGGGGTCTTGGGGGCGAAGCCCCCAGCCGATGGGCGAAGCCCCCAGCCGATGGGCGATTTTTGTAATTTTTTGGAAAAAAACCTATTTTAATGCCATTAAATCACAATTTGCAAGTGTTCAGAGCCATTTGAAAGCACTAGATTTTTGAAATTTAAAAGCCAATCGAAAAAATCAAATTCTTTAATTCTCTTTTTACTTGCATTTTAAGTCCAAACACGTTTAACATCTTGCATTTCGGAGTTAAATTTTAATTGTAAGTGATTTGGTCCAGGTAGGGGAAAGTAAGGTGCGTTGTCTTTTGCAACATTTTAGCAGTAAATAATAATCCACTCGAAGATTTTCCTGAGAGATTTTTGTTTTGGTATGAAAATAACCAGTTATAGGAGTACATGTTCGACCAGGGGGTCCAGGCCCCCTTAGTTGAAGTTTAATGATTTGTTCAATCAGCATTTTTCATTGCTAATTTTTTTGGAAGTATTTTGTTCGTAAAAACCGGCGAGATTGGAAGTGAATTACTGAATTGGTTTTGAAAAATAGTACAATAGATGGTTACGCCTACTAACCATGTTATTGCCGAGCCGGATTTACATCGCGCTAGGCCCCTGGCACTTTGAAGATTTTTGCAAAATCTTTCTGCCAAATATAGGTGAAGACCAAAAAACGACTTACGATTTCAATTCAGGGACCCTAGCTGGTACTGCGTCATATTATGATAGATCCGGCCCTGATCAATACATTAGGTTCACAAAAAGGCTAGATGTGATCCTGAGATAGCAAATTTTTGGACCAAAACTCTCCATTTTTTCCGGGTTATACGTTTAAATTGGCTGGCAAAAATTGAATTTTGGAAATCAGCGCCCCTGGTCTTCAATATTGTTGTTAGTTATACTGCTGTGAGCGAAAAATGCTAAAAAGAAACTAAAATTGAAAAAGCAAAAGACTTTATGTCACATTTTTATCATTGGTGAAAATTCAATTGGAGGGGCGGGCCCCCTACCCCCCTTGGCTACGCCTATGCTCCAAGTAAGCTAAACAAAAAAGGTGTTCGCAAATTTTCCGCGAGGTTTCTGGCGTTTTCCAACATAATTTCAACGGTTCAGAAAATAGTGCTGTCCTCGAGCCGAGGACAGGGCAATCTTTGAGGACTTGAGGCTTCGAGGCCAAGGCCAAGGACTTCAAAATGTGTCCTCGGGGACGTTCTCGAGGCCAAGGACGTCCTCGAGGACTCTACCTCTGCAATTGACCATACTTGTGACTGTGACTTGTGACATCATAATACAATTCTAGACAAATTAAGAGAATATAATAATTACCTCGGAATAGTCTAAACTATGCGCACGCTGGACACGGTTTCACAAATCTTCATCGACGGTCGCACGTTGCACATAAATGTTTAGTGGGCAAATTCAAACAGGTACCTACTAGAGGTGGAGTCCTCGAGGACGTCCTTGTCCTCGAGGAACATTTTGAAGTCCTTGGTCTTGGCCTTGGCCTCAAAGCCTCAAGTCTTCGAAAACTGCCTGTCTTCGGCTCGAGGACAACTCTATTTGAATCGTTAAAATTATGCATTGTTAGTAATGGGCAGTGGTGCAAGCGGATATGCGTTAGGTAAAGCCCACCTACACATTGCGTAGGCCTCATTTGGGCTCATTGCAACTGTAGCTGCTATGTTGCTATAGTTTTGCTTGGTTATTGCTCAAACTTAAAAAGCCATTCCTTTAAGTACGTGGCCGGTTTGTAAATGCTACATTTCGTTGCCACGTCGTGAACAATGGTTTTGGTGATTCCAAAATATTTAACGCAAATATCTTGCCAAAGCTTGGAATTGCCACCATGTTGATTTGATGCTTCATCCTCTAGGCTACATTTTAGACTCAAAAAAGACTCTGCGCGATCTGTAGTTTTCTTGTGCCGCTGTAGATTGCAGTGCCCAGTTAAAACTTACACTACTCTATTTAATTGAGGTCTTTTAAGGTTAAGGAGACGTATTGTTAGTCGTTTGGACGTCCAACCTACAGACTTCTTAAGCCTCAAGCCAGGGGCGTATTCTCCATGCATGCAAGGCATGCATTGCATGCCTAGTCATTTAGCCAAAAAAGAAAATAATAATTTGAACAAGTACATGTAAAAATTTAAAACAAAATCAAACTAAGTTGCGACAGTTACAAGAATTCACTTTCAAGTCGAAGTAGCTATAAATAGTCTTGCTTAATTCATTGATTTCAGTTTTAGCCTGTTTTTAGCGTATTGCTAAATTACAAAAAATAATGGCAACACGCATGCAATTTTCAAATTGCATTCAACGGCTCAAAAGATCACTGTGTTTCGATACGATTACGATCAAAATTAAACAGGTTTGAAAGCTTTGATTGGCGCATTGTTTGCTGCAAAACTTCTTTCATCCGTCTAGTTTCTTGTTTTCGTAAAATATAGTCTCTATTTTGATTTTAGATTTGGTACAGTAAATTAGCTTAAGACAGGCCACAAACAATGCGCCAAAGCATGCAATTTTAAATATTGCATGCGTGTTGCCATTTATTTTATGTGATTTAGCGATATGAAAAAAGCGAATAACTAAGCGGCAAAACCAAGCCGTGATAGCCGGTTGGTATTGGCTTTAAGTAATGTAAGTCAGAGTGAGCACTGTTCGCACTATCTAGGCTAAATGTTGAGCTATAAAAGTGAAAGCAAGATGTGAAATCAATTTAAACAATGAGTTACCGGTAGTTGGTTCAGTTAGTATTTAGTTAGCCTAAGCTGAAAGCTAGTCGTAGAATTTGCACTTGGTTTGCAAAAAAGCTTTTAGGACTATCAATAAATTACCGTTTGGTAGTTTTGCTACTTTGCTAGTGCTTTACTGGTTCTTAAATAAACTAAACAAGGCCAGGCCTAACCATATATACATTGGACTAGTCTTGAGCCCATTAGCCTGCTTAATATTGTATAGCATCGCTGGTTGTTGCCAGCAGGCTACGATATATTGTAATGACATGAGGAAGAGGCTTTGAACGTAGGCTATGTATTTGCTATTCAGCAAGTTGGCTTAGGTTAGTTCTGCAATTAATGTTTTTGCTTCAATGTTATTAAGCCTACTTTACTGTTAGCCTAGTATGGTACCGGTAACCGGCTAGTGGCACATATGAAAGTGCTAGACCTGTCACTGTCTGTAGTAACACAAGGAAGGCTTGTACTGGGACAGCAAATGTACAGTACACACCAATGTGTACTGGAGAGCAGGGCCACCGAGAGGGGGGCGGGGGGTATAATGATCCCGGAGCCCATGAGGCTGCCCATGGGTTTCAGGAAGGCTCGAAAGGGGCCCATCAAATGACATTTAGAAATGAGCATGTGAGGCCTTCTTTTTGGAGATCACCTGATTTTGACTGAAAAAACCGTTAGAATTCCGGTGAAGAACTTTTTTTTTTTGAGATCGCATCATAATTTGGACAAAACTGCGGCATTGTTTTCGTCTGTTTTGGAGTTCACAAAACCTGAATTCCGTCATATTTCAGCTGGCCCCGGGCCTACGTTCGGCTCTCGGAGCCCCTGCTGGAGAGAGGAGGCCTAGTTGCAATACCAGACATTTAGTAGTGTTAAGTTATTTTTTTATTTCATTGCCTGATAATTAATGACGTCATCAAACTGATTACGTCATCAAAACTGATTACGTCATCATCACTGCATGCCTTATCCGAAATGTCACGCTACGCCACTGCCTCAAGCAGTCTTTCCGTTTATTCCACATAGATTTCTATCTATCTGTTGACCAGTCCTTAACTGTCCTAACACAACTAGCATACGGAGCTGTAATAAAAGGTTCAGGACTACGCATTTTTAATTTAGATCCTGATGTAGCTAGATAGTCTGCCACTTCGTTACCATGTACCCTTGGGTGTTGCAGGCGCCCCATTAAAAATTAAAAGCTTGTTTGTTTAAGCTGAACCATTTTTTGGTTTTGCAGTTTGATCAGTAGATCATGAATACCAACTTTCAAAAATTTTCATCAATGTTTACCTCCCCGCCAAGCCAATTTTGAGGCCAACTTTTCAAAAAATTTGCCTTTTTGTGCCACTAGAGGGCGATGTGAATAAATTGTGTTAGTGGACATGTTTTTAAAAGATGCTCCATGTTAGTCTCCACCATAAAAAAAAATTGAATGAAAGTGAGTTATTTTATCCAGAGATATTGCTATTTTATTACCTTTTTAATAGACGTTATTGCCACCAAGTGGTGAAAATTAAAGTTGAATATATCAAATATTAAGACTTTTGATGTTGAATTTCGGTATATTATTCATTTCAAAACTGTAAAAGTACATTTTAACGCAACGTTTGGTGAGTACCATTTACTGATTTATAGGTATGTTAGTAAAATTATGTAGGTAATGCTTAGTTTTAAAAGATTCAAATTGCTTTTACAAAATCTTTTGGTTAGGTGGAGTTATTACAGCCTCTTGAAGAAAATTGCTACCACCTGTTTTAAAAGTTCTTTCAATCGGCAATTTATTTTGTTTTTGAAATGCGGTACAGAATCAATGATAGTTCATGAACTATTCTTGTTACTTGACTAAACTAAGATTAATGAATGTTGCAATTGCACAGCATGGGTTTATTATATTAGTTCACGTGCAATATGAGTGCCTGAATTGCTGATAACAAACTCCAGCCTGCTCAGGTTAAATTCTAATTAATCAAAACAAACGTTTCCGTAAAGCTCGAGTACTCTTTAGTGCATGCGCTACTACTGTATTGTCAAAAATTAAAATTCTTTTCAAAATCAAGGGATAAGAAGCATGATTGATGGTCATTTCAGCAATTCAGTGAACCCATATTACTCACAATTTTAGATTCTGCAAACTGATTGCTGGTTCAAGTTTAATGGGATTGTTGATAGGAAAGATTCAGAGAATCAAACCCAGACCGAAGAAGTACAAAATGACGATTTTGTGAAGGCGGTTCATTAATAAATGAAACATAGAGTACAGTATGGCACTGCGCTTTTGTTTTCAATCTTTTACACAGTGACTTCATTTTGGGTAGCAAAGTTTTAAGCAACGTTGTTGCACTTTTTTGTCCCTGTTTAATTCTCTAGCCTACTTTTTTTTTCAAAAACTGTTGACGGTCTTTTAAGACCGAAATCGATTTTATCTTTAAATAAATTTTAGTGCTTTTTAGGAATTATTGACTGATTTTGGGAATGTACTCCACTGTTCAAATTTGAAATTGCTAAATTTGGGTATTGTTTTCATACAACAAAACTAAAAATTCTTTTCATAATTGTTTTTGTAAAACTAGTCAAGCTATGAGGCAGTAGGCTAACTGCATCAATTAACACATTCTTTGCTTCTGCACAAAATTAATAACCGAGTTGTATTTAGTATCAAGAAGTCAAGAATTAGAATTGCATTCCCACAGATATTAATGTATCCTTGTACAAAAAGTTCAAACTTTTTACAAAAACTTTCTCATGCAGTTTACATGTTTTTTTTCATGTTATTGACTGTTCCCTTGTACATGTAAAGATTCAGTACATGCTCATGGCGAACCGTAGACTTTAAAGTCTTCGAAATGTTGCAATTCTAAGACAAAGCAATTAAAAACTTTCATAATACTGGTATGAATTTCTTCTCCGATAAAAAGCGTGGTTGCTTAACTTAATGACCGTAAGGTTTCAAGCAATTTTCGTGATGTCTTCTTGAACAAATGCCAATTAATTTCTACTTTGTGCTGTTACCAAGGGGTGAAATAGATTCATCTAGTCTTACCTGCTCTTGAAGGCCAAACATACCTGGAATTTAACTAGATAGCTTGTTCCCTACCGGCCAGTTGGTCGAGCGGTAACGCGTTCGTCTCTGGAGCGGGAGGTCTGAGGTTCAAATCTCGGGCCGGTCAAATCGGACACAGTGTTGCCAACGGTTCGCTACCGCTGTGACATTTCTTCGAAAGGAGCTGTGTTGCCCGGGCGCAATGATGCGGAGATGGGCCCCGCCAACTCGTTACACGCTTCGGCGTATTACAGCAAGTATAATGAAAGATTTGATTTGATTTTGATTTTGAGCTTGTTTCCTTAGCCCCGTAACATAAGGAACTTTTGTTGGCATAAAGTGACTCCAAATGCTTACAGAAAGTTATTAAAAAGATTTGGTGCAGAATTTCGTAAGCTGGTGATTCTAAGAAGAACTTAAAAAAAATTTGCGTGTGGTTATGCCATGGCAAAGGATACTACTCATTGCCTGTGAGTGTGCAATGACTCCACAGTAAGAGGGATCAAGCTGGTTACTGATTTTCTTCACCAGCTGCTCAAGGAAGAAAATTTACAAAATCGTGTTAGAAATTTACAAAATCGTGTTAGAAAATTTACAAAATTTACAAAATCGTTATTCGTTGTGGAAGACAATCTTTAAAAAATCCCTCACCTAAGAAAACGTCCTTTCCAATTGGTTTAATGTGGTGCTTGTGCATTGTTGCTGAATAATTTTTGCTCTTGAAAATATAGGAAGAATATAGTGCTTTGCTAGTCAAATCAGTTGAGTTGAAAATCCAAAAACTTAGCTCAAATTGATGGATGTTCGAAATCTAGTAACTCATAGTGACTAACTATTAAACATGATAGCAATATTGTTAATATCAATCAATTTTAGATTACAAAAGCGCAACATCTAATATACTCGAGTAGTGACTAAAAACATCAAATATACTCGAGTAGTGACTAAAAACATCAAATATACTCGAGTAGTGACTAAAAACATCAAATATACTCGAGTAGTGACTAAAAAATGCCTCAAAACAAATATCAAATTGCAACTTTGCAGGGGACAGCATGCACAAATTCAACGTTGAAATGCTTAATATTGTTACATTCAATTTTAATTTTTACCACTTGATGGCAGAAATGCTTGTTGAAAGTGTAATAAAATAGCAATATCTCTGATTAGGATGGCCAAACTTTATTCAATTTTTTTTAAAGATGGAGACTAACATGAGGCATCTAACATAACAGTTTATTATTAGTAGTTTGGGCACTCATATTGCACGTGAACTAATATAATAAACCCATGCTGTGCAATTGCAACATTCATTAATCTTAGTTTAGTCAAGTAACAAGAATAGTTCATGAACTATCATTGATTCTGTACCGCATTTCAAAAACAAAATAAATTGCCGATTGAAAGAACTTTTAAAACAGGTGGTAGCAATTTTCTTCAAGAGGCTGTAATAACTCCACCTAACCAAAAGATTTTGTAAAAGCAATTTGAATCTTTTAAAACTAAGCATTACCTACATAATTTTACTAACATACCTATAAATCAGTAAATGGTACTCACCAAACGTTGCGTTAAAATGTACTTTTACAGTTTTGAAATGAATAATATACCGAAATTCAACATCAAAAGTCTTAATATTTGATATATTCAACTTTAATTTTCACCACTTGGTGGCAATAACGTCTATTAAAAAGGTAATAAAATAGCAATATCTCTGGATAAAATAACTCACTTTCATTCAATTTTTTTTTATGGTGGAGATTAACATGGAGCATCTTTTAAAAACATAAAACATGTCCACTAACACAATTTATTCACATCGCCCTCTAGTGGCACAAAAAGGCAAATTTTTTGAAAAGTTGGCCTCAAAATCGGCTTGGCGGGGAGGTAAACATTGATGAAAATTTTTGAAAGTTGGAATCAAACTGCAATAAATAGCAAAATCGGTAAAGGTCGGGGCACCTGCAACACTCTAATGTACCTCTGCATGACTAGGAATCCAGGAAACACTAACGTGGTTTTGTTTACCCTATTGATTTAGGTTTCTAAGGCAGTTGAGCATTGGAATTGATGTTACAGTGCACGTTATGAGGGATTTGATAGCTTGCTGATTATCCACCAGCACAACAACACTTTGATTGTGGCTTTTTCCAAAAGCAGATTTTATGCCTTTTCTGAAATAGCTGAGATTTCTGCCTGAAACGCAGTGCTGCGTATTCCAAGGTAAAAAAATGCTTGTTTTAAGGAGTTTTTGGGGTATTCTGAATAAAAACTGCACCTACTCTACCATCTACTTTCGAGCCATCAGTGTAAACCTTGACAGTGTTGTGATTTAGAACGCTTTCATATCTAATAGCACTCTTTTTATCCATAATTGGACATTCGAAATTTCTCGCAAATACTGTATCTTAATTTTCTTTATTCGGTCAGCTGGCATTTGCAACAGAGACGGCTTTTTTCAGCAAGGCAATGCCCTAAAAGGTGCATAAATTCATGCAAAGTAGTTTCTGTAGAAACACCGGCGCAAAATCCGTACTGCGATGTAGAAAGCTTTGCCTACTTGTGATTATCTTCATTAAAATGGTAAAGAATGAGTCTTTATAACCATTTCAGTTGAAAAGAAGGATTTAGGAAAGGATTTAGAATCAATAGCAAAAAATTAGCATTTAGGATCATTGGAAAGTATTGGGAAGGATTTACCTTCAAAATAGCTTTCCGGGTTTGGGGAAAAATTTACCTGCGCCTTCTTTCCATGCCGATGGCACATAGCTGTGTCTCAGGCATGTTTGAAAAACGACGTGGAAATATCTTTTCAGTTGATTCCAACCACAGGTGGAGTCGAGGACATAAGGCTCGAGGCCAAGACCAAGGCTAACGACACAAAAAAATCCCAGGCCAAGGACAGCCTTTCCAAGAACAGACCCTCTCGAGGCCAAGGCGAGAATATTCGAGGCCAATGTCAAGGACCAAGGACTCAGCCACAAGTGTTCTCCCAAAAAAAAAGGTTTTCAAAAGAGTTTTTCAGGCGATCCCCAATTCAAAGGCGTACCTTAGATTTTTGATTGGGGGAGGCCTAAACCACAAATTACTTGCAATGACGTCATCAAAAATTTTCAAAAGAGGAAGTTTTTGTGGGACAAAGATACTGTAAGATGCAAGATCTGAAATCGCTGCCTATTTGGCATTTATCCTGGATTTTGCAAAGAAAGAGCACTTAAACGAATAGTTGAAAAGTGCAAATATCAAACTTTGGAAATGTGTTGAAAAAACTTGTGTAACTTAAACGTATCACAAACGGCGGTTTGAGGGCGGAGCCCCCAGCTGACAGAGACTTTGGGGTCTTGGGGGCGAAGCCCCCAGCCGATGGGCGATTTTTGTAATTTTTTGGAAAAAAACCTATTTTAATGCCATTGAATCACAATTTGCAAGTGTTCAGAGCCATTTGAAAGCACTAGATTTTTGAAATTTAAAAGCCAATCGAAAAAATCAAATTCTTTAATTCTCTTTTTACTTACATTTTAAGTCCAAACACGTTTAACATCTTGCATTTCGGAGTTAAATTTTAATTGTAAGTGATTTGGTCCAGGTAGGGGAAAGTAAGGTGCGTTGTCTTTTGCAACATTTTAGCAGTAAATAATAATCCACTCGAAGATTTTCCTGAGAGATTTTTGTTTTGGTATGAAAATAACCAGTTATAGGAGTACATGTTCGACCAGGGGGTCCAGGCCCCCTTAGTTGAAGTTTAATGATTTGTTCAATCAGCATTTTCCATGGAAAATTTTTTTTAAAGTATTTTTTCCGTAAAAACCGGCAAGGTAGAGGTAAAACTGAATTGTTATCAAAAACTGGTACAATAGATGGTTACGCCTACTAACCATGTTATTGCTGGGCCAGATTTACATCGCGCTAGGCCCCTGGCACTTTGGAGATTTTCGCCACATCTTTCTGGCACAATTAGGTGAAGACCAAAAAACGTCTTATGATTTGAGCGCGGGGCCCTTAGCTGGTACTGCGTCATATTATGGTACATCCGGCCCTGGCTAATGTACTACGTTCATAAAAAGGCTAGATGTGAACCTAAGGTAGCAACTTTTAGAATAAAAACTCTCCCATTTCTCCGGGTTATACGTTTAACCGTAGAACTACCAGACCGGTCAATTGACCGGTAACACAATCGATTTTTGCGATTTTTTCTAATATTTACGCCATATGTAGCTGAAACTTCCTGTAATTCTTGATTTCGGTTTGACCAATGTACCTTAGAGAAAAAAAATTTTTTTTCTCTAAACAACTATTGTGTACATCATCGATATATCTAAAACCACCGTACCGGTCAATTGACCGGTAATAGACATGCTGACTAAAAAGGGAAAATTACGTTTAAGAATTTTCTTCATTGGTGCTAACACGAATTTCAACAAAAGATCTACTTCAAAAACGCGTTGTACATGAAAGAAATAATAGTATTTGTTGTACAGCTTGGCTTAGTTCTGCGATGGCACGCAAGCTTTGTACACTAATTTTGCACAGTAACCATACATATATTTTCTGCAGTTGCAGCACTGCTGCCTGGTTTTGTTTTTCTGGCATAATTGGCGGTGATCCTCTTTCTATCAGCCAGTATAGCCTCCACTCTACTTGATAAAGGTTCTTGTGCAAATTGCATACACTGTAAAATTTTTAGTCGGAACCACCCCTTTCCACCCTCCTTTAAAGGTGGCTCTTGGTGGAAAATGGTTGTTAATTCCATCTTATCAAAAAACTCCCTCAAACGAGTGGACATTTCCACTATGGGGTGGAAGCATTTACTAATTTGGTGGAAATTACCACCAAAGAAAATGTAATGTCACAATATGGTGGTAGTTTCCACCTATTCATTGAAGAAGGTGGAAATTAACACTTATTATCTCTACCTTAAAACACAATTGGGTGGACATTTCCACTATGGAGTGGAAATATTTACTGGCTTGGTGGAAATTATCTCCATAAATATAAGTATTTTCTAATGTGGTGGTAGTTTCCATCTTTTTATAAAAGAGGATACTTGGAAAATTTGTTTGGCTTACGACTCAAAATATTTGATAGGTTTTCTCGGTGGTGTTGGCCTAAAAGGTTGAGGTCTTGACTATCACTCCTCTATCAAGTCAACCGATAGTTCTATGTGTTGTTCAGTATTCGGTTTCCAATCCGATGGAAACCAGGACTGAATTCTGATTAGGAAATTAAGAAAAACCTGATTCGGATCTCATTTTTAATTTTTCGGATCGGAACAGGACCGCAAAATTTTGGTATCCTCGCATCGCTGATCACGCTTACGCTGAAGTACAATAGAGCTTAATCAATAACTAAAATGTTTTTGAAGTACCTTTTATTCATGATTAATGGCAAATAACTAAGTGTGTTGATGCTACGTACCACAAATAAATGGCAACAAATGAAACACCATTTTCGTTGTTGAAGGTGTTTTTATCGCATTGAGTTGTATGCAATAATAGCGGAGTGGTTTTGATTGGATAAATCAATCACGTGATTTACTCACGTGGACAACAAGATAAATTTAACCGACAAGTTTGACGAAGATAAATTTAGTTTGGTTCAGGTCAGTTGCAGATTTTAGACTTTAGATAAGTTTACCAATGCAGCCGCTTGGCAAGGAGGCAGCGAAAAGAGGAGGCATTGGGGATTTTTCAGTTATAACAAATGGTGAAGGAGAGTCAAATCTCTTTGCTAGTTTACCAATTCCAATCAGACTCACGTCTTGGGTTAGGCTATAGTGAGAATGTCTAACAGCTAACCATGTTGCTAACACCTTAAATTGTATCTTAGCATTAGCGTAGCTAAATTTCAGCTTAGCCAGTTAGCTGGATATCCCTTATGAAAGTATCCAGTTGGCTGTTTACCGCTGAGATGACGTAGGCCTAGTGGATAGAATGTTCGCCTTTGAGGCAGCACATTTGGGTTTGATTTCCGGGTTGGGTCAGACCAAAGACTTAAAAACTGTTATTCATTGCTTTCTGCTTGACGTTCAGCATAAAGGGGTAGGCTAATGTGGAGTTTTCACCTTGTGTGGTAGATGGGTGACAGGTGGCAGCTTGACTAGAATACCGCAAAGGGGTTATTTTGCTGGCTCCTGGCCGAGTCACATAGAGAAATTTCAATTCATCCCATTTCCTGCAAGCTGGTTACAAAGTTGCAAGAGTAGCCTAGCCTAAAAATGGGGCTTCATACAACAGTACCAGTCACTTAACAACTATCGAGAAGAGGTGGTCAAAAGGTCAAGTGGCGCATTTGAGTGTGGTGTTTAGAATAGCCTAGGCCTAGTCAGTTTAAAAACCAACATTTCCATGAAAGCTGTAAGCTTAGCCTATGAAGCTATAGAGCGACATAGCTGAGCGGTAGGATCAGGCGCGTAGCCAGAAAATCGCAATGGGGGGCTGTTTGGGGGGTCTGGGGGCGAAGCACCCAGCCGCCGGAGATTGGGGGTTATGGGGCAAAGCCCCCAGCTGCTAGAGGCACGGGTGTCTGGAGGCGCTCGAAAATTTTGCATTTATTGCAAAAATAACTTCATTTTAGGGCTATTTTGATTAGAAAATAATGCTTCTAAAACGTGGCTTAGAAATTGGCAGTACAAACATAATTAAACTGGTGGCATAAATGGGCTATGTGGGAGGTGGCTAATGGTAAAATTTTAGTTCTCTTGTTTAGATGTTGGTAAATTATAAAATCGAATAGTTCAATAAAACTCACTCGGAGTAGGCTAATCTATTTCGAATACAGTTTATAGAGAAAAATAATTGGAGGGGGCTAATGAAAAGAGATTTGAGAGAAAGGCTTAGTAATTAAATAATACTGAATAGCCCCCCCCCCTATTCCTTAGTTTATAGCATATTTGTTGATAACACCTATGTTTAGCATTTTTACACTTGCGATCAAATTAGATTGCTTATTTTTGACCATTTTTCAAAGTTTTCATTTATTTGTTGGTTTTATTTTTGACAAATTAGCCCTCCCACCCTAAACATATGTTTCGAAAAATGTTTTAAATCACTATTTAGTCCACTCCAGAGTATAAAACAGTCTCAAAAGAGCTAATAACGTAGTGTTTTTCCCATTCAACATTTTGGTCCACATGCCAATGCGACATGTCGACCCGCCACCCCTGGCTACGTTACCGGGTAGGACACTGTGCGCGTTACTGTTATATAAGTTGCAAACTTTACGTCATGACGGGTGTGATTCGCGGTTTGGTTGATTGTAATGACACATTATTATTTTTGGTGGCTGCGACTGGTAGAGCGAAAGCTTATTTTCCAGTCTCTCTCACTGCTTTGTGTTCTTTGATTTATCTGTTTTAGGTTTATATCAGTCAATTTTGTTGCCAAAACGTACGGTAGGTTCCAGCAGGCCTAAGTAAAGTACAGTAAAGATTAAAATGGTGAATTGGTTTACATGCTGAGATTTAGTCAATTTTGGAATCAGGCATACAGGCCAACACGAAGTAAGTGTTGAAGCAATCATTTTTGTATTGGTGTGGGTATCAGGGTATGAATGCTATTTAGTTAATCTATTAAGTTAATCATTGATATATTGTACCTTTATTGGTGATCTCCGCATTTGAACTGGTAACTCCATGATTGTTTTACGATTGAGAGGGCATTTCATGTGGCGTATTTGTCTTTGACCAGTGTCTACTTGGACATCTGTCCTACAGCAGCTTTTTGAAGACTTTGCCTTTGTCAAAGCAGAGCCCATATAAACAAGCCACACACATCTCCTAATAGCACATCGCGCAGTATATTTGTTTAAACAGTACAGCTGTCATAACTATGGAAGTATTTTGTAGCTGGAGCTAGCCTTGTGTTTGTTGAATACCTTGTGTAATCATAGAGTTACCAGTTCGAAGCCTGGGTTGTTCTAGTGAGCCCCAATGAGAGCAAAATGTATTAACTGGCATTCAACCTAGAAACTTTGTTTCATTGTAAACTGACACCGGCAACAAAGATATTTACAGACCTAAGTGGTGATACAGCGTAGAATAAAGCATTGTTATTTTTGAACAATCATTTGGTTCGTTTGAAGAATCACCATCATTCAACAAGGTTTCATCTCTTGAAATTTCTGTTATGTGTTTGCAAAATTCTTTAAACATAATTATATTGTGAAAGACTTTGGAGGTTTAAGATAGTAGAAGCCTACCAAAAAATGCATGCTTGAGCAACAGTGGCTCATGAAAATTATGCTGTGTAGAGCTCTGAAGTGACTTTTATAATTAAAAACTAGAATGTAGCAGGAAAAATTATTGTTAATACCAAGGTTGTGGAGTCGTAGCAAAATTGCTTGAATCCGACTCCACCCTCTGGAAAATTTGACTTCGACCCGACCCCTTTGAAAAAATTGACTTCGACTTCACCATAATAAGAAAAATTTTGGACCCCGACTCCAGAAATTCTTGAAATTTTTTTCTCAATTTTGAGCCATTTTTTGACAAATTATGTCCAAAAATGACTGCTTTGCAAAACTTTCAAAAATTCAAGTCCTACTCCTAGCTCAAAAATATTTCGACTCTGACTCCTGGAAAAAACTCCAACTTTTATGACTCCGATTACCCAAACTGGTTAATAAATTGCAAAAGTCGATGATCGTTTGTCGAATTGAGCATTGTGTTTTTAGATCAATCTCCTGATTCAGTTCATTCATCAAGCAACAGCTCATCTGCAGTAATGTGCAAACCTGGTAAGTGATGTGCTAACCAACATTGTGATACATCTGGCTAGAAGCTATGGATACAACAGAAAAAGGTTTTAGAAATAGTAATTTATGTCTAAAAACAGCGTGGTGATTGAGGCTGAATTTTCAGTTTGCTCGAATTGAAAATTTTACTTTTATTTGATACGAAATCTCAAATTGTGACAAATCCAACAACCTATTGATAGTGGAATCACAACGATAAAATTCTCACTATGGTAGAATGAAGTATGCAAACACAAGTTTAGGGTTGTATTTTCAAAGGAATCTTTAGTTCAACTCATACTCAAGTGATTTCTTCTGTTTCAGGAGATTTCAAGTGATTTAACGTCCTTTTTTCTCTTGTTTTAGAAGGTATAGTTGGCAGTGCTTACTGAGTGGCTCACTGACGGACGTCTTAAATGCCACCTTTACAGAGAATTTAGCACATTATTTCCCTCACTGATACCCATCTTGCTTGCAGCAAATCTTGAACCCAAAAATTTTGCTTAGATCTTTGCTATACAGGGCAATATGGCGGCGGCACTATGAAAGTAGGAAAGTCGGCATATTGCCATTTCCCGAATGTACAACAAAATTTCTGGACCCTGGCAAAGAACTAGAGACCCAGTTCAATATGGTTTCCAGATGATGTTACCAAGGAAACTTGTCGCGATATTACATAGTTTGTTACTTTATTTCACTAAGTACTGCTGACCTGGCTAAATCAGTCATTTTCGTTTGTAAGAGAGCAAATTGTAAGTAGTTATACGAACCATACACACAGCTAAATTTGCAAATCTTTCAGTTAATGAAAGAGGCGGAAAGAGTCTCAAAGGATTTTAAAGGCATGGAAAAGGCTTTAGAGAGTCGGTGTGAAAAATTGGCTGCTTTATTGAAGAAGAAAGGAATTAAGCAAGCAGATTTGGAAAACGGGCAACTGAGAGGTGAATTGCAGTCACGATTTTATTGTTATTATTGTAGTCTTAGAAAGTCGTAAAAATGATGAAGCTGTTAAATGCTAGTTCGCAAATTCACAGAGCTAAGCGGCAAAAAGGAGTAAATTTTCATACTTAAAGTGTGTTGAAATATTATTAAAAGTTTGCAATCTGCATCCGAGTTTTTATTTGTGTTTGTACTAACTGATATGATAGCAGTTGCAACTCCTGCGTCATGATTAAATTCTTTTTTGAAAACGATCATTCACAACTATTCAAAAATGGTTAGACATGGAAATCTCAAAATTCAGAAGGAGTAAATACAGATGCCATCATTTGGCAAAATCAGTCCCGTTTGTTTTATCAAAAGGGCCTTTGAGTACTATTGTTGGTACAGAAGATGCCAAACCCAATGAAGATTATTTATTATTTACTAACATAAAAGTACTTGTAAAACCATTCCACTCGATGCAATTACCAAAAGCAAAGAAAACATTTTGCTAATCTCGTTTAACAAGCCTTTTTGTGTCTGCATGGTGTAAGCATTGTTTCTCACGAATACTTGAAGAGAACTCGACATGAAAATATTATATTATAAGCATTTTTGATGCAAATCTTGTGCAGACTGAAAGATTATTCGAGAGGAATTAAATATTAATATACAACTGTTTTCAGAAATTGATCAAATGCTCAGGACTATTCCTGCTCTCTTTAAAGCTGACGTGTCCTATTTCATTCTTATGGACAAGGTATGTTGGAATTTTGTTTTTATGATTAGTTCTGATTTTTAAAAACATGCTTCACTCATTTCGTGGCTGTTGTCAGAGAAATTGTGATGACTACCTGAGTACCTGGTGCATTGACCCGTTTTGATAAAATACCACAAGAGTCACACTTTTTGACTATGTGATAGTTTGTGTTGTGCAACAAGAATAAACATGACTTTTATGTTTTGTATTGTGTAAATGACTATTGATGCCCTTGAATCTAGCAAGACAATTGCTCAAAAAATGCTCATGCAACTGCACTTCATTGCAGTGTAGTATTGTAGTAGTATATAGTTGAAACTACGATTATTTGTCATAGGATCGCGGGTGCAATAAATGCTTCAGTATTTCTTTGTTAATCGTTATGACTATTTTTGCAAATTTATTTTGCGGATACACACTGCAACTGAATATTAGAGTGCAGATAATCCAAAAATTGCTTTAACATTGATGTCCAAACTGCACGTTTGTGCTTGGGAAAGACTGTAGTTTTTTGTTTGATTCGGCCTGTCTACGGTATGTAAAAAAAAATATTAACAGATACGCAACTTTGTTGACATGGTAACTGACTTGAGCTCTCTGCGCGAATAATTCTGGCTAATGCAAAGCAGCAACAACAACTGCACTGTTCCACCTATCTTTTAAGCTTATGCATATTGCTAGCATATATTTCATGCTGATTTGTTTTTTAAATATCAACGTGTTTGCATATATACTGTATTTTGCAGGAATCGAATGCCCCAAATCACCCATATTCGGTCGCGTTGGAAATGGATAGCATGTATTTCATATTTATTGAAAAACAGAAAATACCATGTGCTCAATCAGTGCTAGAAGCTGTATCCGTCATGGTCGCTACCTACTGGATATTCAACATTGAGTTTCCAATAAAAATTAGAAAAACCATGCAATTCATTGCAGCGATAAGTGGAATTAAATCTCCTACAAGCATAGTCGTAAAAAGACTTTTAAATGAACTTTAAACCTGGATGTTTTTAAGAATTCTTAGATTTCCGAGTTTTTCATTGTTTTTCAATGAGCCTTGCTGTAACCATTGTTACAATTTTAATTCTTTGTAAATAAATTCAAGGTTTTGTTATCTTTGCAGTTTGTCAGTATACTTTTTGTATGTGTTAAATTTTGCATTGCTTTTACACTGCTGTAGTGTAAAAGATGGTGTTGAAACTCACCTTTGCAGTGTTAAAGTGAGGTGGACAATAATACACTTATCATGGAAATCGTAGACTCGTTTTATATGTTGTTTTATATGCTATACCTTTTCGATTCATCATAAAGTAGAGATTTCCACCTTAAGTGGTGGATTAGAAGAGTGGAATGTGGCACCCAAAAGTTTGCCATTTCTAAAAGGTGGAATAGATGAGGTGGCATTTTGCACCCTTGGGGTGGTTCACGATTTCCACCTTGAAAGGTGGAATTGATCAGGTGGCATTTTGCACCCTTAGGGTGGTTCACGATTTCCACCCTGAAAGGTGGAATGATTAGGGTGGACATTTCTACCTTTAAAGGTGGTTTAAAGTGTGTAGATGTTAGGTGGTTGTATCCACCCCTTTTGGAAAATACCACCATAGGGTGGAAATAAAAAGTAGGGGTGGAAATCGTAAACCACCTTTAAGGGTGGCCATAGACACACTTTTTTTACAGTGTACGTTTCGAGGAAACTAAACGCCTTTGCCGCTCTTTGTTACACAGTTGTTTTCCCAAGCTTTTGGGAAAGCTACGTCTGTTGTTCTGCATCATACCTATGTCTTTAGCAATCACAAATGTGTTCAATGAAATTATATCCAAAAGATTAAAAAATGCTGCTAATAGCCATTGCCGTGATGCAGCTTTCGTGCTGTAGCATCGAGGCATTTCGTCAGTAGTATCAACGCCACCTTTTGTAGAATTGTAATACAAAATTGCTTCAGGCTTCTTTTTGGCATCATTTTCGTTCACAACTGGAGCAGTGTGCATGGACGAGTGTAAAAATACATCTTTCTTTCTCTTAACTTTATAGTAAAGAATCATAGTACCATTTGTTGTGAAAAGGAGTCGTGATGTATGCAAAGGCTGCTGCTTTGTGTCGGCATGGAACTCAAGCGGTATCTTCCTCTTGTTCTTTCGCAGTGTCCCCACCATTGTAATGTTGTGTTGCAAAAGGTTTTTGGCTGTTTTCAACGAAGTAAAATCATTATCAGTAGTGACGTTTTGCCCAGTGTTATGATATGGTACCATCAAACTCATTACTACATGCTCGGCAACACCAATCTGAAGCCGATCCTCTTTGCCCACTAATGGAATAACCCTCACCACTTAGGATGTTTTTACATCGCACAGTAACCAAAACTAGATGCCAAATTTGGCAGGTTTCTGCGGCATGAATTGAATAAAACCGCACCTTGATCTAGAAGGAAATAGTTGTTCATCAATTGCCACTTCGCCACGTGGAAAAAAAAACTTTTCTAAACATTATTCATCACCGTTTCCCACAAATCCCTAATGGGAGCGTATTTGTCATTTTCTCGTCTTCTTGGTCTAGTTCGCTTGTCGTCAAATCGAAGGAATCTCAACATTTTCATAAACTTGTTTCGTGACATTGTTTCAGTAAAAATTTGCCTACCGTAGTCAATATTCCAAAAACTATGAAGCAGCTCATATCTACCTTTGATTGCACCACGAATAATGCAGAGGCCGACGAACGCGTGAAGTTCATCAATCGAAAGTTGAAACTCGTCATCAGTTTGAAGTTTTGCCTCTTCTAAAGTTCGTACTTGAATCATTGAAAAGGATTGCTCCCCAAACAGTTCAAAAAATATATCTGGTGCAGTATCAACACGTGCTCGAATAAATCGTTTTGTACCACCTTGTTGATGGAGGATATTTCGCCCCATCACTCTTGCCGTGGCCAGGTGCTGATATTGCCGTTCAGTGCCATCTCGGCTGGTAATTACATCTTCAGACGATGTAATGGGCTCAAAACAAAAACAGCTTAAAGCATAAAAAATAAAGGATGTGGCTTTGTGGGGGGTCAATCCGCGCGCTCTGCAGGCTTGGCAGGAGAAAATTCTAGTATATATAAAGAAATAACTTTCATTGCAAGACTGCAACAACTTTATCAAAGTTAAAAATTTATTTAATGATAAAATACGCCGACCGGCCACCCAGCAGACCTCCCACAGCCAATAGACTTTCTTGAAGTCTCTTCGAAAATTAAATCTAGTTACTTGAAAGTCACTAGAAAAAATCATTCCAACACTTATGTTGATTATCGCCATCTTTCTCATCTGGCAATTGATCATCCGCTAAATTTTCTTCCACGTCACTACTTATGGCTTCATCGCCACCGGTCATTGCAATATTTAGCTCTTGAAAGTCTTTTGCATCGCTGTCGACATCTTCTGCTAGCATTCGCAGTGCTTCCTCATGTCAATATATTCGCACAAAGCTTCAATAAAAGCTCAAAAGATGAATATTTTGAAAGCAAGCATCTAGTAGATAGCTTAACTACAAAGCTATGTAAGATTATCTGAACAAAAGACGAGCTATAAATGCACTGTACTTAGATGAAAAAAATACGAAAAAGGCATTCTTTACCGGTACGCTTATCATGTGATAAAAAGTAAAAACACTGATTACAAGTAGCCTACCGAATAGGACAATGGCTGGTACGATTCGAGCTTAGCTGCTGTTTAGGTTATGCACAATACATACCGCAGTAAATATATAACCTGAGCTGTAAAGGCTAGCCTACAAACAGGACCTACGAGAGAGAGGGACAATGATCCCGGGGCCCATGGTGTTTAGGAAGCCCATGAGGGGTCCATGAATCCAAATGACATTGAAAAGTGAAAGGCCCATCGAAGTCGCATGTGAACAGCTTGATTTCGGCCGGAAAAACCGTTGAAATTTTGGAGAAGACCCTTTTTTTTTTTGAGATCACATCATTTTTCGGACCAAACAACAGCATTTTCTCCGTCTATTTTGGACTTTACAGAACCACAATTCCGTCACATTTGAGCTGTCTCCGGGCCCACGTTTGACTCTCGGCGCCCCTGCCTACAAATACTAGTAGCTTATACCAGTACCAGTCAGCCGTTAGGCTTACAGTTCCTAGCAGCCTAACCAAGAGTTATCTGGCTAAGTTAGACTAATCTAGTTTGCTAGGCTATGCTGGGCGCCTAATGCCAAAGCCTGCCTAAAATCTTGTTTTCTCTATTCTGGCTCACATCGTAAGCACTCCCCATCTTCCCCTCTTTTCGTTTTTGGCTAAGCCTGCCTGCAAAGACATGTTAGCCTATACCGGTATCGAAGACCTAAAGAACTTGCGGCGTTAAAATTGCGAACTCATGATCGGTCAATTGACCGGTACGGTCATTCTAAGTAAAACAATTTTCCGGTAGTCCTTGGGTTAAATTGGTAGGTAAAATTCAATTGAGGGAGGCCGGGGACGGTTGTCTTCAATATTGTTGTTAGTTACTGTTTTAAGCGAAAATGCTAAAAAAACTGAAACTTTTGTGTCACATTTTTGTCATTGATGAAAATTCAATTGGAGGGGGGAAGGGGCGGGGACCCTAGGAACCCCCTCATTGGCTACGCCTATGCTCCAATAAAGGAAAACACAACAAGCATTTGCAAATTTTTTGCGAGGTTTCTGGCGTTTCCAACAAAAATTCAACTGTTCAAAAAATAGTGCTGTCCTCGAGCCAAGGACAGGGCAATTTTCGAGGACTTGAGGCTTTGAGGCCAAGGCCAAGGACTTCAAAATGTGTCCTCGAGGACATCCTCGCGGCCAAGGACATCCTCGAGGACTCCACCTCTGATTCCAACCGTTCTGTAACAGTAAAGGATAGCGACCGTCTGGCCCTGGAGCTTTGAATGGTTAGAATTTTTAATAGCTGATTCCATACACTTGAATGAACACATGTTTGCAATCATTTCAGTGTCTTCAGGTTTCATGAATGGATTGCCCACTCGTAGCTGGTTGCATGATTTTCTGTTTACTTGCTACCCGGTGATAAGTTATCGAGCAGATAGTTAAAAGTTTCTGATGGAGACTTCGTGAATTCTCAGTGGTGTTTAATTACGTTGCTAATACGCACCGTTTCATTCCTTTGAATAATCTTAACCAGCCGAGCTGTAGGTGTTTGACTATTCATGCTCTTGACAAAACTATGTCATTATTCGCGCTTTGCTCTTCTGACAGTTTTTTTGAAATAGGCAAGGGCGACGTTTTGAGCCTCCCAATCTTCTTCTTGCTTTGTTTTTGTGGTAATGGCTTTTCTCCAAGTTCGGCGAGATTCTTTTCGAAGGCTTGTTAGCTCAGAATTTTACCACATGTTATCTTTCTTACGAAGCGACTTTCGTATAGAGCAAGCAGCTTCATTTGATTTAGTTATTACTAAATGAACCTTGCTTGCCAGCACATCAGTGTCTTCTTTTGAAGAAGGTACTTGTATTGGTGGTAAAATTCGTTCATTTAAATTTTGTTTGCGTTCGTCTAAATGCACTGGTTTCAGGACGTACGACGAACGTTTCGAAACATTTTAGCCTGGTTTTCAATTCTTCTTTTAACTTGGGACCTACTATACATGTGATTCGAAAATGATAGCACGTTGCTAACATGCCAGCCAACTACTCGGTCTCATGCACACCGGTTTACGAAGGTTAAGTCTAGAACCTCATCACGCGTTTTAGTTCTGAATGTAGGATTATTACCTACATTACAGAAATCCAGGTCTGCACTAACACAATACGCTAGCAGCTCCTTTCCTCGAGGATTTATATCAGAGGATCCCCTAATAGTGTGATGTGCATTTGCATCGGTTTCTACAGTAGTAGGGATTTGTTCATTTTTAAAATTACGTAAGAAAGCGCCAGAAACCTCGCGGAAAATTTGCGAAAACCTATTTTGTTTTCGTCGATTGGAGATTGCCTGAAAAATTATTTTGAAGACCTTTTTTTTAAAAAACATTTGCGCCTGTGTTCTTGGTCCTTGGCCTTGGCCTCGAGCATTCCTGTTCTTGGCCTCGAGAGGGTCTGTCCTCGAAAAGGCTGTCCTTGGCCTTGGCCTCGGATTTTTTTTGTGTCTTTGGCCTTGGCCTCGAGCCTTGTGTCCTTGACTCTACCTCTGGTACCAACGTACCGTATCCGTACCTTTACAAAAAAGGCGTATTCTCCACTTATTTTCCTGCAATATTTTTATAATTTGATCTTAAAATAACTAGCCAATGAAAACAGAAAATATGCAAATCAATCAATCAATAGTGCAGACTTGCAATCACGTCATCAAAGATGGGAGTACGGTACGGTACGTAAGTACGGTACGGTACGCCTCAATTTTTTCTGAAAAGTACGGTACGTTTGTACGGTACGGCTTGTTGTGAAGGTACGGGTACGGTACGTTGGTACGCTGTTTCAATGAGCGTACTAAGCGTACTAACGTACCGAACCAAACAAGTACGTTACGTAACAAAGTTTGCTACTCGCTGATGGCGCTACGTATCGTACTTGTGTGAGTACGATGCATTGTTACGAGTCTGTAAGTTATCTTTGATCCGTGTTCTGAGTTCTGATTATTTGCTCTTCTCCTCTTTCTTCCCCAAAAACCAGAGATGGGCACAAATAACATTATATCAAAAGCGCAACGCAACAAAGCGCAACGATCTTTTCAACCAGCAAAAGCGCAGCGCAAAATGCGCAATTTAATTTTTTTGCTTTCTGAAGCGCAGCGCAACTTCCGCAATGAACTTTTTGATTCAGTTGAAGCGCAACGCAATTCCGCAATTGCGGAACGGTATTTTCGTACCAAGTTAAAGCGCAACCTAACTTCCGCAATCGAAATTTCACAACACAACGCAAATACTGTGTTTTTTGCAATTTCAGACTGAAAAACAGTAAATAATTTGCTAAACAAGCCCGAAATTTATCAATATTACGATGGAAATAGAGCAAAATTAAGTTCAATGTATAGAATTGCGCTTTTAACCGAAAAAAATTTTGAAAGCGCAACGCAATTAAAGCGCAACAAATTTTAAAGGCTTTATTCCGCAACGCAACTTCCGCAAAGTTTCAAAATAAAAAATTAAAGCGCAACGCAACTTACGCAATTGCGGAGGTTGCGGAAGTTGCGCTTTGCGCTTCTAATTGCGCTTTGCCCACCTCTGCCAAAAACTAAAGCCAGTAGGCGTCACATGAGTTGCAAAGTTCCAAACCTGGCAAAACTGATATTCTCGAGTTTTATTTTAAAACATATATGCCGTTATGCCTTTTTTTTAAGCGCAGAAAACGAGAACTTTGAAAAACCTCAGCAATTTGTTAACCTACGTACTGTACCATTCAAGTACGGTACGTTTAGAGCTTTGACCTACGTATTGCACCTTTTAAGTACGGTACGTCTAGAGCGTACCATTCAATGAAAAGTACACAGGTACGGTATGATGCATGCATTTTTTTTTTGGTACATTAGGTTAGTACGGTACGCTCAATTGTTGAGCTACGCTACGCTCAAATTTTGAACGTACCGCACCGTACTGCCATCCTTGCGCGTGATTCATCTCGCAGGTAATCTTCAAGGTTTTATGTTGGCTGAAGAAGAAAGCCTGGGCTAGTTTCTTGTCGATGCTGCGTAAGTTTAGGGTTAAGGACATACTGATGTAGATGAACTGGTTACAGTCGTCAACTTTTGCAACCTTAAAGTTTTATTTACAATATTGCTGCAGTTTTTGTAAAGTACAAGCGACAAAAATAGATGAGTTTTGCAGATTAGGACTGTAAACCGCAGACTTGCCTATAGTTGTCAGCAGTAACAAGTTAAACTCGGTTTGGTCTACTTCTTACGTAAAAAATTGCCCCAATATGCTTTCAGTAACCTAGCAGTGATGTCCATCGAGGTTTCAAAAAGTAGGCAATCAAAAGTTTTATCGGATTCTGCTGATCCAAGGCAGGAAACAATACCGGTAAAGCATGTCGGATACCGTACTATCGTTTGGGCTATATTGATAAGATTGTTGAGTTGGCTAGCAAGAGATTATAGTTGCAGTCGCCTACAATCTTTATTTTTGTGGTACTGGTAATTTTCATTGCAAAAAATACTAATTGTTGGCCATGTAATAGTCCAGCATTACTAAAAACATCAACTTTTGATTTGATTTTCTTTGATTTGCTTGCCTGCACTTAAACTCCTGTCATCAGTTTTTGATTTGCTTGCACTTAAACTCCTGTAATCAGTTTCTGAAACAACAGCAAATAAGTGCTGTGTTGCAGGATCAGTTTGCTTTATTTGATCGGTAGTTTGTTGATTCTGCAAAGACAGATTAAAATAGAAAATTTCGCAAGTTTTTGCCGGTAGGATATGCATCAGCTCATAATTGATGTAGTGGTGTCAAATGTCGGTGCTACAATCAGGTGATTAGCTTATAAAGATGGGCGGTTTTACTTCTTACCTGGCATCGAATAATTATTTAATGACAGTAGGTAATGCAGTTATACCCCGACTGTGGTAACTGTATTTGATAATACTACCGCGGTAGACTATTGGTATTTTGGAATAGCTGGCAGCAACAAAGACTTTGTTGACTGCAACGGAGACTTTGTTTGCTGCCAAACAATGAACGATCGCATTCGTTTGAAAACATTTGCTGTGAAGGCAGAAATCCAATTGAAACCTGGTGAACAAGACCAAGGAGTTAGAGAGTGGCTGTACGTCTCTTCTCCAGACGATTTATTTCAGCATAATATTAGAATTGATTTTGCAAAACTGAACTGTCAACCATTATTGTTTAACCTTGAAACGGACAAAAACTTGGTAGTGGTTAACGAAGCTAAAGTTTTGCATTAACTTGCCCACCTATGCCTATGTGTCATTTTCTAACCGTTGTACCGCTGTATTCTAAAATGTCCTTTCTAAATTCGGAACAAACCAATTCTCCTACTAATCGGGTGGATAATTGTACTTGCAAAACTTGAAACAAAGCAATTCAAGATAGCAAGATTTATATAGTTTGCGATACATGCTGTGCGTCGACTCATGAGACTTTCTGCAAACTTTTACCAGAGAAATTAAATTGTAAGGTTGTCCTTTAAAATGCGAATCAAACAAAGTACGTAATAATAGCTGCACTAGTTTACTTAATGGTGACAATAACAAGTGCTAATCTTCGGCAATATTAGTTCGAGAATCGAATCGGCAAAAATCAAGCACTAATGGCGTCATATCAAATAATGTTTCAAAAAACTCTGCTGAACGCTTTTCAATATCTCAGCATATGCCTGAAAACTGTGACACAATTGACCAAAATGAAGTTCACTACTTTGACCTTTTTATTAATTGCAAATATTACGAGATTGACAATGTTAATAGAACTATGATTAATTTTCGTAGTAAAGGATGTGGAGATAGTTTGTTTATGCTACATTTCAATGTAAGAAGTTTGCCAAAAATCATCGATAAACTGTCAGTTTTTGTAGGGCATTTGGTTTTTAACCCGACGTTAAAATGTCACTTTAAGTTTAACCGGCACTGTGTTTATACACAAAATCAGTTCGATCAGAGCTGGTGGGGTAGGTTTTTATATAGCACAAGAATTGTCGTATAACTGTCAAGATAATAGTATCAACCTGAATTTAAACTTTGTTGAAAACATGTGGATTAAAATAGAAGCTAAACCTTATCCTATTCTTATAGGTGGTAATATAACACCATCCTGTGAATACAGTAGACAAAATTGAACAATTTGGAGATGCACTGTTTGACACCATGCATGATATGAATTTTAAAACTGCTAAATACTTTGTTCTCGAAGATTTTAATCTGGATTTGATGAATACAGTAGTGCGCAAATTAATTGACTCACTTGAACAATTTTGACATTTGTAGTTTCGATGCATAAATAAGGTGTTGATATGATAGAAATGCTTGTACATAAGAATTGTTTTGTGACTAGGGATTGTTCCAGATTATCCCACTATGTTACGATTACCTTTATGACTTCATAATTGGCTAAATATAAGCTGTGCATCAACATTCAGTTTAATGGTTAATTCTTTCTGGTATTTGACATTAATATAGTAGTAGTAGTAGCAGCAGCAGTGGAAGTAGCAGTAGCAGTAGCAGTAGTAGTTGTAGTAGTAGTTTATTTCAAAGCCAGCGAAGTTCAAAATCACAATTAAATCGCAAGCAAAACATGTTGACGATAATATTTACTGGCAATAGGGAAGAAGCGAAGTGACCAAAGTAGTCTTCAAGTCTACTTCTATTCTCATGAATAAAATTACAAAGTTACGAGATGGAATTCGGAAAATCTTGACCAAACAAATATTTACAACTTTTGCTAAACCAGATCGAAGTTTTATTCATACATTTACATCAGAACAAGGTTGCATAAAACAAAAAAAAATAAGACACTGACAGAAAATAATGCAAATTTTGTTTACAAACAAGCAAAAAAAAAGTTTTATTTACATTAGAAAGTGATGCAATTGCAAGGCACCATAACACACAAAGTTTAAGTGAATTGGAAAGATTTACAAGCACAAACATCTTGTTATATAAAAAGCAAATAGTTAAATACTACCAAGACAAATTTTATGGACAGACAGAACACAAATGTTATAGTCATTCCAATTCAATTGTGGTAACTTTCTAACAATAAATTTTTCAGTCTAGATTTAAATATTTTTAGAGATTTAGATTTTTTAATTTCAAGATCAAGTGAGTTCCATATTTTTGGACCTTAATATTTAATAGGCCTTTGAAGTTTCAGAGTTTTAAAACGAGGTACAAAAAATTATGTGAGGAGGTAGCTCAGGTTGGTTTAACATGAATATTATTACGCGCTGTAAAATAATTTCAAAAAGTAGATGAAAGTTTTCCAGATTTGTAGTTATAAACAAATGTTGCAGTTTCTAGTTTAACTAAGTCTTGTAATTTAAAAATTTTAAGTTTTGCATAATAAGGAGTTGGTTTATCATTCCACGTTCCATCACCTACAATTTTTACTGCTTTGTTTTAAAGAGTAGCTAATTTGTTGAGGTACGTTTTAAACGTTGAGCTCCACTTAATTATCCCGTATTGAATATGACAGTGAAATAAGGCATAAAATAAACTACATAAGGCCAATGTGTTTAAATACACTTTAACTTTCAAAAGGATTTTCACTGCTTTAGATAGGTTGCGGGCCAAGTTGTTAAAGTGATGCTCAAAAAACAAGTAATTATCAAAGATAAGACCCAAGCATTTTGACATGATGACAGAAGGAAGATTAGAATCAAACGGGAACAAAAGTTAGGTTAAGTCAGCTTTATGACCTCGACTTTTTGGTTGTATTAATATCAAATTTGATTTTGATAAATTAAGAGTTAGTTTGTTAGCTATCATCCACTTATCTAGAGAAGTAATTTCAGTCGTAATTTTTTCTGAAGATCATTTAAATCATCTTCTACAACTAAACAGGTATCATCAGCAAACAGTGTTGGTGTGCAAGAAACACTGGTACTAATATCATTAATATAAATGTTAAAAAAAAAGAGGTCCCATTACAAAACCTTTAGGAACGCAAAAATTAATTTTTTTAAAATTTGACTGGTGATTTTCTAAAGATGCATATTGATTACTATTAGTCAAAAAAGAAGCAAACAAAGCAAGAGTAGGTCCTCGGATTCCATAATGTTTTAGTTTTGTTAATAAGTTTTATGATTAACTGCGTCAAAAGCCTTTTTGAGATCAAGTAACAATAGAGCAGCGTAATTTTCATTGTAAATAATATTATCATACAATAAAGTTAATACATTAATTAAAGCATGAGATGTTAAATGATTAGCCATAAATCTATACTGCTTGGGCAGCAAGACCGAGTGTTTATTGAAAAAATTGATTAATCTGACATGAATAAGTTTTTCAAGAATTTTAGAAATTGGGAAAGTATAGATATCGATCGATAATTACTTACATCGGATTTATCACTACATTTACATATGGGTACTATTTTAGCAATTTTTAACGAAGCAGGAAAAATTCTTAAAAGGAAAGTGTAATTGAATAATTGAGCAGTTGGTGCTGCAATAACTTTGGCAGCCACCTTAAAAAAACGAGCAGAAATATTATCCTCACCACTTGATTTGGTATTCTTTGGACCTAAAGTGAGATTAAAAACTTTAAAGGAAGTGGTTGGTATGAGGAAGAGAGATTGATGAAGGCGTTTTGTCAGGTGCTCAGTATGTTCTATTTCACTAGAAGACTTCAATTGATCAGCTAATGTTTTTCCAATATCACTAAAATCATTAAAATTGTTAGCATTAAGTGTTGGGTTTGTAGTAAAAGTGTTACTGTGTCTTAACTTTTGTGGAAGACTAGTATTTGATCTGAAAGAAGAGAGCAAAGACTTAATAATCCGAAAACTTCAGATTTGTTGTTTTTGGAAGTTTCTAATTTATCCTGATATTAGAGTTTTCTGGCAGCAAGTTTGACTTTAGTTAATTTGTTAGCATGTTTTTGTAGAGTTGTTTTTGTTTCAAGTTACCTTTGACAAAATGAGATAAGTATATTTTTTGTTTTGCTTTTGACGACTTCAATATGCCACGACTAATTCAATATCCTTATTTATTAATTTTTGTTGTTAGCGAGTAAGTTTTCTCATTGGCGCATATAGAAATATTACGTTAGTCAATAACTGAAGAAACTGATCAAATATGTTATCAAAATATTTTCCAACAATAATGTTTATTGTCAGAAAAAATGAATTTATCGTATTGTTAAGACAGGTGATCAGGTGGCAGCTTGACTCGATGACCGAAAGGTCCTTTCGCTGTCTCCTGGCCAAGGCAACTTGATGAATAAAATGTAATTACAATTAAGTAATTGCAAAAGCCATCCGCATCACGCCGAAAAGTCGGCTAACACGATTTTTTTAATGTTACGTTACAAATTGAACAAAAAATAGAATAATGGTCAGCTAAATCGGTTTTGATTACCCCAGATGAAATGTTATGGATATGATCATTCGTAATAATATGATCAATGATCATCGAGGAATTGTCAGTCACAAGAGTTGGTACATTGATTAGAGGATAGTAGGCACTACGGATCAGCATGTGAAGATACTCGGATGCATGCTCATCCGGAAATCTTAAATCAGGTAGAGATTTAATGTTTAAATTAAAGTCACCTACTAAAAATACCTTATTACTTCTAACTTTTTCAAGATTTGTGTTTAATGCATCAATAAATACTTGTGCATTATTTTTTGGATGTCTATAAATGGTACTGATGATTAAATTACTATCATGTATTTTTATCCAAATATTTTCGCATTCATTCACAGACAATTGTAAATTATTAAGCACAGAAAATTTCAGTGCATTACTAATATACTTGGCAACTCCGCCAGCAGTTGTGAGTAAATCAATATGAACAGAAGTATAACCAGAGATATCGATATTCAAAAAAGGTTGAGTTTTTAATCTAGTCTCCGTCACACAAATAATCTCAGTTAAGCAAGGTTGATTACAAAGAAATTCATGAAAAGCATCAAAGTTTTTTTTTTGAAGTGAGCGGACATTAAAATAAATAATATATAAAGAATCTTTTAAATTGGAATTACTCCTAAACACATCGAAATTATTGTGGTATGCACATTTTCCTGAGTTGCTAGTTAGTAGATCAAAGGCACAGTTAGCTAAATCAATATTGCTAGGTAAATTATGGTTTGAACATTTATTGTCTTTAACTAGAGGGAATGTTATGATGTGAGACTAATCAAAATAGCCATAACGATATACTGCTAAACAGATGATGTTCACTTAATCTTAGAAATGTCATCAATATTTTTAATCAGTAAGGAATCTGAGTCAGAAGATTTCCTTGCATAGACGTTTCCATTTACAGTCCAGTAAAATTTAAAGTTACTAGCTATGGCTTTTTGTTTAGCATGCCAGAAGAGCTTTTTTCGACTTTGGGTTAAATTTTCGTTGATGTAAATGTTCTCAGCACCTTGAAGCGAAAATTTCTGTAAGTCTGCAGAGCGTGCCAACTTGCAATTAGCGTAGAGCTAAATCATCTAATCAAATTTGCGTACTACGTGCCTCGCACCCAGGGCATCAAAGAGAAAATTTTCTAGGGGCTACAAAAGTTGATACCAGGCCCCCAAATCTTATTGGGCCCCCAAGCCTTATCGGAGCCCATGCCGTTAAATCATTTTTATCCGATGGGTATAGATCTTCATTTAAAAGCAAGGGGATAACGAAATTCGCATACACTTAAGAAAACTTAACGCGGAAACCTGAACTCTTCCGGGCCCGGGTACAATGTACCCCCTGAAACCCCCTGTCGCAGGCCCTGCTTGCACCCTGAATTGTACCAGACTACCGTACTTTAGTTCAATTTTTGAAGAGTACCGTACCCTTACCAATACAAAAAAGGCGTACCGTACCAGCGCACCGTACTTTTTAGCAGCAATTGAGGTGTACCATACCCTATTGCCATCCTTGCTTTTGATTATTCCCGTCTTTAACTATCTTTAAAACCACTAGCCTACAAATCAGCGATCTCAATTCTAACATTTAGTCTCGGTTTCAACTGTTTTTTGTCTCTATATACAAAAAGCCGGGGCAATGTGCGAAAAGTCTGGGATTTTTAATTCAAAGAGCGTACCAACGTACCGTACCCGTACCCTTACAAAAAAGGCGTACCGTTCCAACGTACCGTATCCGTACCATTACTGAAAAAGCGTACCCTACCAGCGTACCGTACTTTTTTGCAAAAATTAAGTCGTATTGTACCGTATTGCCATCCTTAGCAATTAAGGCCAAATAAATTTCTCACTTACTACTATTACTTATTACTTTATAAAACATAGTTTGTCTTATTAGCTCAAAAATTTGCTAGATTATTGACAGGTAAAAGTTGGATTATGTGGTAATTACGGTCCTACATTTTTACAGCACAGTATGTAGATAGGCTTTATTTGAAACATTGTTGCATTATTTATTGCTTATGAACTATTTTGATATGAAATAGATTGATTACCCGTATCGAAGTCAATTTCAAGAAGTAGCTCTCCAAAGTATATTCTTATCAGTCATCAAGCTTTCTACCAACAACACTGACTTGCTAATTGACTAATTGTTGTCAATAAGGCGGACCATACCGAATCAGGCCGTAGCCAGAGGACTCTACCGCCTGAAAATGCTTAAAGGCGGTGAATCATCCAGCCAATTCCGGTGGTTTACAATTGCTAAAATTGAACTATAATTTTTGATAGTTTTTGTTTTAATTTTGGGACTGCGGTTGCAAAGATATTCAACAAATACAAAAAGATGTCCCCCGAAAAAAAGTATTTGGAAACTCTGAGTTTTGTTCTTCCCGCCAAAACCACAGTAGGCATAATAGTTTAGAAAACTGTGGTAGGCCTAATAGCTTAGAGATAGTTTATTTCTAATTAGTTTAGGCCTAACTATCTCTAAACTATTTGGCCTAATAGTTTAAGAGATAGTTAGGCCTAATAGTTTAATAAGATTACTGCAGGCCTAATAGTTTAGAAAACTGTGGTTTTGGCGGGAAGAACAAAACTCAGAGTTTCCAAATACTTTTTTTCGGGGGACATTTTTTTGTATTTGTTGAATATTTTTGAAACCGCAGCCCCAAAATCAAAACAAAAACTATCAAAAATTATAGTTCAATTTTAGCTATTGTAAACCACCGGAATTGGCTGGATGATTCACCTCCTTTAAGCCTTATTTGGAAATATTTTTATCTATATATTGAGCCCCGTCTGCTTTTTGATCACTCGCTTAAATAACTCGGTTAGTTATGGCCCTGTATCGAATGTGAGAGAGTCGAGGATAACAACGTGGCAATTTGGAAGAGCAACTAACTCTCCTGAAGAAGAGCAGTATTGCGACCTGTAAGCACTTGTTGCTGCCAAGAAACGGTTACCATTTATCTGCAAATAACACCTCATGTCCACCAGCAATTATTCATCTACAGACTTCAACTTGAAAATAGTGCGTCGTGATTATATTTGAACAAACTTGAGACCAAGACTGCGTTAGACAAAATCAATAGCACCACTGAACTAGCCTGATATGTAGGTTGCCAGAACAATACTTATTTGAATGCGTGTTACAGTCTTTTAAATCGAGAAGCAAGACGGGGTTGCGTTTCTTAAAATTTTTTTGACTGTATAGAGTTTTCCAATGTAATATTTTTAGTTGACTTTGAGTTTTAAGTTAGTTGAAAATGATTGTCTTTTATTGTTTTGTTGTATGTTAAAATTTACTTGACGAAGGTAAACAGCAATAAGCATCATTTAAACTTGTATACTGCAAAATCTACAATCATTCTCGTACAAGTGTAACTTTTATGGCTACTAAGAAAGTAAAAATTCCACCAAACTGATGAATACTTGTGAGAAAGCTATTTTGAGATGATTAGGAAGATGTTAGTTGGTCATATAAAATTTAATTTTATTTGTGACGTTAGATCGTTAAATTCAATTTTAGATCCGGTTTTATACTGTTTTCTTCTCACAAATTGATGGCTGCTGAGTTTTTTTGCTTAAATCTTGCGTTGTTATTGTTTGCACAGGTTTTGGTTATATGAAAACGTTGCAAATTCTAAAACTTTTAGGCATAGGTGGGCAAGTTAATGCAAAACGTTAGGTTCGTTAATCACTGGTCTGTTAACAAACTTCACACCTCCGTTAACGTTAATCCGTTATTTTCAGCTTTAATTAACAGAAGTTATTAAAGTCCGTTAATTCGTTAACATTTTGCGCGTAATTTACATTTCGTTTTATTCACTCGCTTCTAGAACACGTATTGACACTGTTGAGCTGATTGTAAGGAAATATTTATTGCTATGGTGGTCTTTTTGTGTTTTGGAAGTTACATTTTACAGTCTAATCTAATTTCAAGATAAAAATAAGTTCAAATGCACAACGAAGCAGCGATCGCAAAATGTTTGGAAATTGTGAACAGCGATAATTAATAGACCTCTGAGGCTGCAGGTTATTATTTGCGACAAAAAGGAGCTCCTTTCTTCGCTTTCTTTTATAAAACTCGTGCTAGTACGCAACAAGTGTAACCAGTGCAAACTGGTTTGTACCAGTACGATGAATGAATGGTGCAAGATATTAACGATAAAAACCTTCACGGAAGTTTACAGAATTTAACGGAAGTTACTTTAATCCGTTAACAGAACTTAACGGAAGTTAATTTAGTCCTTTAACATGAAAAAACTTTTTAACGGATTAACGAGTTAGTGAAAAAGTTAGCTTCGTTATTAACGAATTAACGATCAGCGGACTTGTGCCCACCTATGGTTTTAGGCCTTCATCTAGACTCCGCTGAGATAGCAATGCTTTCTCACACCCCCATATAACTTGGATAGATCCATTTCCAGTTGATGAAGCAAATACATTATTAACATGTTGTTAAAGCAATAAGCAGCAACTTTTTTGGATTTAACATTTTTATTCAAAGCAAAACATATCAAACGTTTTCGGCTTAAAACAATTAAGCCCTCTTCAGGATATTATAAACAATAATACATAAACATCTGTAAAAGAAATAGAAGCATTACGGCAACATAAATTACGTATACCTGACTAGTAACGTACATTATATGAGGAAATACTTAAAATTATTATCTAACAAATTAAAAATGCCTTTCCGGTTTTGGAGCAAAGCAATCAGATTAAAATTACAGTCAAACAAGCAACAGCATAAAGTTTTTAGCGTGAAATAAACCAATCCAGTTAGAATAACTATTAATGTGATAGTAAAGGTGAATTGAATTAAAGAGAAAATCAAGTCAAATCAAGGTAAGAACTAACTTATGATATTATGACGTAACAGAAAATTTGGGAAATTAGAAAATACTTAGCAAGAAAGAGGCACCTTTAGCATAAAGTTGCTTATTTAATTTAGGATTTAGTTTTTTAATCAACAGAGCTTCTTGGATTTTAGTTTCATACTCAGTATGGCAACTTTTTAAAATCTGGAAAGAGTTTACGGTATATTTTTCCTCACGGCAAATGGCACATGCGCGTATGTGTTCTTTTATAGCGCTCTTTTGCGGTCCAGCTAAAACCAAATGTTCGCAAGCTCTTGCAGCCAAATGTCGGGTAGTCATGCCTACGTAGGCAAGGTTCGTATCACACGAACATCGAAACTGGTACACGACATTGGAGCAGAGAGCATGCGGTGTTTTTGTTTTCAGCTGGAAGTAGCGATTGATCTTAAATGTATCGTAAACTACTTTTAACTTTAAACCAAATTCCCGATAAACAAGTTCAGACAGACTTTTTGTAAATTGTTTGGATGCAGAACCTATATACGGAACTTTAAAAAAGCAAGTCTCGCATTCATCGCTGTTTTCGTTTTCTGGAGTATGATGGGATGAAAGCGCAAGAAATTTGCGCAATATTTTATCAAAGAATTGTGGGGGGTAATTGTTAGATAAAAATAACGATTTAAGAATTTCAACCTCTTTGAAAAACAACCAATCACTTGAACAAATTAACTTGGCACGGTGGAGCATACAAAATACTAAACCAGATTTCCATTTAATGGGACATATAGCAGCAAAGTTAAGGAATAAACCCGTATTAGTAGGCTTTCTCCAGACCCATGTATCAACAGTATTCTCACTAATTTTGATATCAACATCCAGAAATTGCAAAGTGTTTGTGGACTTTTCAATAGTAAATTTAATATTATCATGTTGGCTGTTTAGAATATTCAAAAAAGACGAACACGCGTTAACATCATCAAAAACAGCAAACACATCATCAATATAGCGAACATATAATTTAGGGTGACAAGGCATTTGATCTTTGAAAATTAACGTTTCCAGGTGTCCCAAAAAGAAATTAGCCATAGTGCAACCAAGTGGGGATCCCATACCAATACCATCTACTTGCTTGTACAGTTCATCCTTGAACAGAAACATACATTCAGTAGCCAGGTGCATCAGCTTCACAAATACCTCTTTAGTGATGGGAGGATGATCATTACGGTCAGAAGAAAAAATGTAATTAGCAATGATATCAATAGTTTGGCTTAAAGGAACGTTAGTAAATAGCGATTTTACATCAAAACTGACCAGAAATTGATTAGATGAGTTGAAATTGAAAGTATTAATTTTGTTTAAAAATTCTTCACTTGACTGAATAATGTACGAATCAGGAATGTAGGGTTTGATGATGGAGTCCAAAAATTTTGCTAATTTATATTCAGGAGTACCGATCATGGAAACCACAGGTCGAGCTGGATTGCCATCTTTGTGAACTTTTAATAGGCCATACAATTTTCCAGGATTGCTTCCTAATGGAATTAAGCTTTTGATAATTTCATCACCATAACTAGACAACTATATACATAACTAAACTAGACAACATTCTTGCAGACAAATCTAAATTCATCAAAATTAATACAGAACAAGAAATTCATCCAATAATCGCAAAAGAAAATTCAATTCGTTACTATGTTCGCAAATATTTAAAAGGTTATGGTGATGAAATTATCAAAAGCTTAATTCCATTAGGAAGCAATCCTGGAAAATTGTATGGCCTAATAAAAGTTCACAAAGATGGCAATCCAGCTCGACCTGTGGTTTCCATGATCGGTACTCCTGAATATAAATTAGCAAAATTT